>WWET01005794.1:62402-80517 GCA_011038615.1 Limnodynastes dumerilii
CCACCATACCATCACTAGCACTGCCCATAATATTATCACTCACATACAGTGCCCACCATACTATCACTAGCACTGCCCATCATATTATCACTCACACACAGTGCCCACCATACCATCACTCACGCAAAGTGCCCACCATACCATCACTAGCACTGCCCATAATATTATCACTCACATACAGTGCCCACCATACTATCACTAGCACTGCCCATCATATTATCACTCACACACAGTGCCCACCATACCATCACTCACGCAAAGTGCCCACCATACCATCACTAGCACTGCCCATAATATTATCACTCACATACAGTGCCCACCATACTATCACTAGCACTGCCCATCATATTATCACTCACACACAGTGCCCACCATACCATCACTCACGCAAAGTGCCCACCATACCATCACTAGCACTGCCCATCATATTATCACTCACACACAGTACCCACCATACTATCACTAGCACTGCCCATCATATTATCACTCACACACAGTGCTCACCATACCATCACTCACACACAGTGCCCACCATACTATCACTAGCACTGCCCATCATATTATCACTCACACACAGTGCCCACCATACTATCACTAGCACTGCCCATCATATTATCACTCACACACAGTGCCCACCATACCATCACTCACGCAAAGTGCCCACCATACCATCACTAGCACTGCCCATAATATTATCACTCACATACAAGTGCCACCATACCATCACTAGCACTGCCCATCATATTATCACTCACACTGTCCTGTCTGCGCTTTCTTACCTTTTGATTACTTCCTTTTTTGTCTTATGTCTTTCTTCCTGTCTTCCTCCATTCTCTTCTTTCCTCCTCTCCTCACTTCTTGCGTTAGGCCTGACGTCTGTGAAGTCATCACGGCCAGTGCCCTATTGCTGAGGAACCAGAGCACTGCATATAGTGCACAGCCCCCTGGTTCAGCTGCTTAGAAGGTCCGGAGCCTAGAGCACAATCCCCACATATATTATGCTAGTTACGCCACTGCAAAATATACAGATTAGTATGAGACATCTACTTACAGAGAACTGTCATCTGAGAGTATGAATCTAAAAGGCTGTTTGTATATAAATACTGTTCAAAAGTTTCAGATGTGGAAAATTCTGCAAAGTAACACAAAGTATCAATGGGGTAGATCTAGGCCCTCAGACGCTTTATGTGTGGGAGTCCGTAGTTACGGGGCTGTAGTGGGGAGTGCACGCCATCTGCACCCCCTGCTGTTGGTAGGAAAACTGGACACGTAACGGTCGCAGACCTAGTCGTAACAAGCCCCTAACCATTAATTTAACTGGCCATCTCTGCAGTTTCCCCTGATGGCTGGAGTTCAGGATCCAGCCCAATGTTTTTAAAAATTGTGTTAATAGTTTATTTTTATCAATTTTCAAAATTGATATTTGGTGTGACCACTCTTTGCCTTCAAAAGCAGATGCAATACACATCATGCTTACTTATAGCAATTTACTTATAGCAGTTTACTTATAGCAGGGTTAAGCTCACTCACGTTATGCTTACTTCCCTTCAAAATCAAAAGATGTCTAGCAGTGCCATCAGCTCAGCTCTGCAGAAACCAGTAAAGTTGCCCCCTCCTTCTGTGTCCAGCCAGTCTTACTGCCACTCTCTATGTCCCTTCACATCCCCATTTCAAAGACGCAGTACACTTACCAGTTTCTTGGTTCTCCCTCCAGCTCTCTCCTCCGCGGCGCGCTCTGCAGAAGATGCACTGGGGATCAACCGGGAATTTCCCCAGCTACAACCACTGCATAAGATGCACCCAGGTTTTACACCAAACATTTTTTGAAAAAAGGTGCGTCTTATACACGGGGAAATACTGTATGATCAGCGTAAAAATCAACAAGGAGTTCTAAAAATCATGATATGGCCACCAACGAGCCCTGACCTCAACATCATCAAGTCTGTCTGGCATTACATGAAGATACAGAAGGATTTGAGCAGCCGACATCCACAGAAGATCTGTGCTTGGTTCTCCAAGATGATTGGAACAACCTCCCTGCCGCGTGCCATGAATAACCGTGTGCAGGTCTACCTAGAGGAATGAGGCTGCTTTAAAGGCAAAGGGCGGACACTCCAAATATTGATGTGATTTAGATTTCTCTTCTGCTTTGCATTTTGTAACTGATAAAAATAAACACTTCTATTTCTAGAAGCATTCTTACTTTGCAGTATACACCCACATCATTCATCATTATAGCAGGGTGGCTGGATAACATGGAGGGACATCATGATGTGGCGCAAACTTCACATCTGGAAGACGGATTACAGAGGATCCACTATGGAGCCCAGAGCCAGTAGTGACAGGGCCTGGGAATATCGGTATTAGCAGTGCTGGATGCTGGGCAGTCAGGGGTCATCTGGATGCCTCTTTTCTTGTGGGAAATTCGTCTCTGTATGCAATAAGGTCCTGAAAAAGTATCATAATACGTTAACAAGCAGAAAATTGCCTACACATAATAACTACCCATCTCTTGAGCTTGTGTTTGATTTATTCATTATGGTGATTTTTGTTACTGTGGCTAAATCAGTTTTTAACTAAGAAGAGGTTTTCCAACTATCTTGCTTAGAGCCCCATAATGTCTAAATCCAGCTCCGGTCGTCACACTTACTCTATCTGCTATGAAGGCATGTCAAGCGATATGCTGACTATAGGCTCTCTATACCAGGAAGTCTGCGGCTCTCGGGATACATGGGCACATGTCTGAGGGCAGGCACCCTGACTGCACCAACCGAGGATGGAAAGCACCTTTGCTGGCACTGGGGATGGAAAACCAAAGAACAATATATATTAATAAGTGCAAAACCAATAAATATGCAACGGAAATAAAAATGCAGGTACAGGAGAGTAATAAAAAATAATGAATATCCTCTGAGGTGAGATAGCGGCCTTCGGGATTTAGGCCGTCTAAGTGTTGGTATCACCTTCCTTGCCCCCCCCACCTCTTTTTCCCCTGTTGTCTCCCCTTTTCTTTTTCTTTTCGTGTTCTGTGTATGTTTGTTTTTGTCTTTGTATTCTCCTGTCCCTTCTGGGACGTAGTTATGGATACTCTTGTTCCTTTTTGACTGTTCAGGTCTTGGTTCTTGGGAATGTTTACTAGCTTCCTTATTATGTGAAAATTACATTCTCACTTGTTATTCTGTACTACTTGTGTGAACGTTGTTAATCTTTGGAATGCTAATAAACAATCTTTACACAAAAAAAATAATGAATATCAATGAATAAAAACAGAAGGGGATGCAATTGAAGGCTAATAAGAAGATAAATAAGGAAAATTTGAAAGCTGAGCTTGAATAACAATTGGTTGGAGAAAACATCATGTGAGTGATGTGGGAAGGGGGGGGGGCATGTCCAATTTATTGTGAACAATATAGACTAAAAGTCCACATTCAATAAAGGTGATAAAATCTGCAGTAATCAGAGACCTGAAATGCAACAATTTATAATAAATTCAAATATATCATAAAAGAGAACAGCAATGGATGAAAAAGCGCACTGAATGGCCAGTAACATTCTTATAGTCTCAGAAATGGGCAATGATCTGAATAATACTGATAATAACGTAGTCAGAAGCCCATCAAAAGGTCAACATCCACTAATTATTTATGAGCCACGGGTGCTGGAGGAAGACGGATAGTAAGCAGTGCAGACCTCCCCTCAGCATCGGAGAAAGAGGTCATCCCTGTGGTCTTGTGCAGTTATATTCCATTTGAAACACCCAAGCTTCTACCATTAGTATCCATGGCTTATCAGTAATTAGTGGATGTTGCCAATTATCTAAAAGACAAATTGTAACTAGTTCTAATAATCCAGCCAGGGGACTTGTAAATTAGGGGGCTGATTCAGAGATGCACTTACAGCTTTTTTTAGGTGGAAGTGTTAAGCTCGGCAAAACCATTTTTCAAAGTAAGGGGTGTTATTTAATTTAAAAAATTTTGCATGCAGGGAAAATACATGACTTTTACACATAGAACTAAAATATTTCATAGCTTTATGTTTATTCTATAAAATAGAGTTGAGCTAAGAAACTTCACCTCCTGATTTTAATTCTGATTTTACAATTGAAATCTTCCTCTCCTTGCAATTCAGCATGGTATTGCTCAGGTCTACACTTGCACCTAAAAAAAGGTGGAAGTGCAACTCTGAATCAGCCTCGAGGACACTTTAACCATAATTAAAAACCATCTAATCTAGATTTATTTCTTTTAGCAATCACATCACACATTTATTACATTAATAACCCAATATAACACAAAAACTACATATTACAAAAGCAATGCATACAAGTCATAATAATATTTAGAAAATGTATATATTTCTATACAGTAAATATTTATATAGTAGAGAAATTACACAGTCCTCTCTTGCATCTATGCCCCTTTTTATGCATGCTAATACTTTATTGGCCCTTGCAGCTGCTGCTTGACATTGAGCACTATTGCTAAGTCTATTGTCCACAAGCACTCCCAAATCCTTCTCCATTAAAGAGTCTGCTAAATTTACCCCATTTAATTTATAGATTGAATGCTTGTTATTGCTCCTTAAATGCATAATCTTACATTTATCTATGTTAAATCCTATCTTCCATTTGGCCGCCCAATCCTTCAGTTTATTCAAATCTCTGTAGAAAAGCTACATCTTGCTCTGAAGTTATTGCTTTACATAGTTTAGTGTAATCTGAAAAATGGAAACTTTGCTCTCTAAACTATCACCAAGGTCATTAATAAATATATTAAAAAGTAGTGGTTCTAGAACAGAACCTTGAGGTAAACCACTTAAAATTTTTGACCACAAAAATTTATCACAACTCTCTGGCCCTTTTCTCCAACCAGTTTTCTATACAAGTGTAAATATTGTTTCCTAGACCCAGTTCCTTTTTTTAACTAACCTCTTGTTTGGCACAAAGGCTTTTGCAAAATCTAAGTAGACCATACCTACTGTACTACCCTGGTCTAAGTTTACACTACCTTTCTCATAGAAACTAATTAGATTAGTTTGACGTGACCTATCACTCAAAATATAATCGTGCAAAAACCTCAAAGCGTTACCGTTCTTTTAGGGACTTTGAAAAGGCTGCAAAATTATTTTCCACTAACCAGCTATATTCTCTGCAATGACTTCCAGGATTACTGTGGCCAAGTCAACCTCTCTCCCAGTTGTTACATGTACGGGGGCAATACTATTTCGAAGGGCACAACGCTCCAAGGCTTAACTCCCAGCACTTATGTGTTTCACAGTTATACCATGTTTCTATATAACATTGATGGGTATAGGATTGGTTCTAGATGCTGGAGGGTGAAAAGAGCAACAATCTCATACAGCACAGTAGGAGGAGTCTGTAACATTTGGTTACTGACTGTAAGAGGGAACCCTTATACCCAACGTATAAGGGAATAAATCGGGATAAGTGGCATCATATATTATACAGCACTTGTCAGTGAAGATAATGATAAGGAGGAAAACACAGATGTAAAAGAAAAGGGAAAATTGTGTTACACAAACCTTGTGAGGTCCGGTATATTATCAAACCAGCAGCAACAACAACAACTACTAATGCAGCCACAACCACACACACTCTAGTAATCCGGGGGGAATCTCCACCTGAAATAAGAGATTGAGGAACATAAGAATTTATTAACAACGACCAAGATGAGAAATTCCCATAAATACAGCAGAGACTGAGCGGCTTCCACTGTGCAGTGTATGGGGAGGTCACAGGGGAAGATAATGGGCTGTATTCACAGATCCGTTGTTGCGTGGGGTTGCGTGTGTATATTTAGGAGCAGAGTAACTGCGCATTTGTAGTAATGTTTCCCACGCAAGTTACGTAGTTTTTACGCATGTTCGTACTTTAGGCATGGACTTATGAATCGCACTTAGTAACATATGTACAGAGGGGCGTGGTTGTTTTCCGTACTGTGGAGGTTACGTGAAAGTGGGCTGGGGGGGGCATTTAAATGGTTAGATAAATACGCACGTACGTAAGTAACATATGCCGTGTAAGTACACCCGTAGAGATAAGAGTGCCCTATGAAGGCGTAAGTCACAGAAAACCCGACGGGCCGAGGAAAGTGTCGTGTTTGTTGCCTTGCAATGTGCGTGCGTAAAAACGTGCATGTAGCAAACACGGATCTGTGAATCCGGTCCAATAAGAATGTAAGTGACCCTCAGCCCTAACTCCTGACACCCCACAGAATCCACCCAACATCTGTCCAACTAATCATCACCCCCCACACACACAGCAATTACTATCTCCAGATCACCCCTTTATGTGTATATACAGGGCGGCGGATCCTGTATCACACACAGCGATTACTATCTCCAGATCCCAGTCACTGATCACCCCTTATGTGTATAGAGATCAGGGCAGCGGATCCCGTATTATACACAGCGATTACTATCTCCAGATCCCAGTCACTGATCACCCCTTATGTGTATAGATATCAGGGCAGCGGATCCCGTAATATATGTAAAAAATATAGTAGTAAAACCAAAACCAAAGTCTCTGATAATGAAAAGACCGTGATTTCACTGCTCCGTACTTATCAGTATACAGGTACTGTTGTAATAGCCTTCAATATTAATGTTCCTGATAAAATGAGGATACGAGACCTTACCACTTTAGCCTTCGGGTGTATAAGGATGTAATTCGCTAGGTTCCGAGTCACCCCGTCGGGCGTGTGTTTACGCCGCTAGATCCGGGGGTCTCAGGACGCTATTGCTGTTAGCCGAGAATACCTCTCCCGTCGGGTAAATATCACGTGGTCTATAGGAAGGTCCGTCCTGTATAGGTTGCCAGTGTTGGTGAGTACTCACATATAGGATAGGATGCAATGTTCCTTACTCGGATTTTATAGTAGTTCAATTGAAATCACGATCTGTGGATATACGGATTACTGATGCAATAATAATACATTCAGTGGTACCGGACTGTCGCTGCCATCCTTACGCGTTTCGTTCCACCAGGGAATTTCTTGAGAGGGGAAAAAGGCAATAGTGAAAAAGAGGCTCCATTGCTCTCTTAAATGGCGCTTTCATTAATTAAAAATTCAGCACCTGAGTATAAGTCTGCACTTTGCAAGTAATTCCAGAGGAATTCATCCTCATCAATTAGATATATACATTTTCAGACAGAAATAGAGTTGTTTAATGGTTTCTTTTCAAGTGGATACAAAGTTTCTTTTAAAGTGCAGTGTATTCATGGTTTTACATATAAACGGATCCTGTATATTTTCAAGACCCTTGCAATGGATCATCTATTTTAGACACACTGGAAGGTTTTAAATAGTTAATCTAATATTAATGTAAAATAATAAATAAAAATTTATTTAACAATAATGAAATAAAATAAAACATACTGAAATAATAAAATAAAACATCCAATAATAATATAGAGTTATATTGGATCTCCTTACAGGAAAGTACTTCACATCTTATTATTATAGCTATTGTTAGGGTGTGATTAGCATTGATGACTGATTATTATACTGTACAGTATGGGTGTGATTAGCATTGATGACTGATTATTATACTGTACAGTATGGGTGTGATTAGCATTGATGACTGATTATTATACTGTACAGTATGGGTGTGATTAGCATTGATGACTGATTATTATACTGTACAGTATGGGTGTGATTAGCATTGATGACTGATTATTATACTGTACAGTATGGGTGTGATTAGCATTGATGACTGATTATTATACTGTACAGTATGGGTGTGATTAGCATTGATGACTGATTATTATACTGTACAGTATGGGTGTGATTAGCATTGATGACTGATTATTATACTGTACAGTATGGGTGTGATTAGCATTGATGACTGATTATTATACTGTACAGTATGGGTGTGATTAGCATTGATGACTGATTATTATACTGTACAGTATGGGTGTGATTAGCATTGATGACTGATTATTATACTGTACAGTATGGGTGTGATTAGCATTGATGACTGATTATTATACTGTACAGTATGGGTGTGATTAGCATTGATGACTGATTATTATACTGTACAGTATGGGTGTGATTAGCATTGATGACTGATTATTATACTGTACAGTATGGGTGTGATTAGCATTGATGACTGATTATTATACTGTACAGTATGGGTGTGATTAGCATTGATGACTGATTATTATACTGTACAGTATGGGTGTGATTAGCATTGATGACTGATTATTATACTGTACAGTATGGGTGTGATTAGCATTGATGACTGATTATTATACTGTACAGTATGGGTGTGATTAGCATTGATGACTGATTATTATACTGTACAGTATGGGTGTGATTAGCATTGATGACTGATTATTATACTGTACAGTATGGGTGTGATTAGCATTGATGACTGATTATTATACTGTACAGTATGGGTGTGATTAGCATTGATGACTGATTATTATACTGTACAGTATGGGTGTGATTAGCATTGATGACTGATTATTATACTGTACAGTATGGGTGTGATTAGCATTGATGACTGATTATTATACTGTACAGTATGGGTGTGATTAGCATTGATGACTGATTATTATACTGTACAGTATGGGTGTGATTAGCATTGATGACTGATTATTATACTGTACAGTATGGGTGTGATTAGCATTGATGACTGATTATTATACTGTACAGTATGGGTGTGATTAGCATTGATGACTGATTATTATACTGTACAGTATGGGTGTGATTAGCATTGATGACTGATTATTATACTGTACAGTATGGGTGTGATTAGCATTGATGACTGATTATTATACTGTACAGTATGGGTGTGATTAGCATTGATGACTGATTATTATACTGTACAGTATGGGTGTGATTAGCATTGATGACTGATTATTATACTGTACAGTATGGGTGTGATTAGCATTGATGACTGATTATTATACTGTACAGTATGGGTGTGATTAGCATTGATGACTGATTATTATACTGTACAGTATGGGTGTGATTAGCATTGATGACTGATTATTATACTGTACAGTATGGGTGTGATTAGCATTGATGACTGATTATTATACTGTACAGTATGGGTGTGATTAGCATTGATGACTGATTATTATACTGTACAGTATGGGTGTGATTAGCATTGATGACTGATTATTATACTGTACAGTATGGGTGTGATTAGCATTGATGACTGATTATTATACTGTACAGTATGGGTGTGATTAGCATTGATGACTGATTATTATACTGTACAGTATGGGTGTGATTAGCATTGATGACTGATTATTATACTGTACAGTATGGGTGTGATTAGCATTGATGACTGATTATTATACTGTACAGTATGGGTGTGATTAGCATTGATGACTGATTATTATACTGTACAGTATGGGTGTGATTAGCATTGATGACTGATTATTATACTGTACAGTATGGGTGTGATTAGCATTGATGACTGATTATTATACTGTACAGTATGGGTGTGATTAGCATTGATGACTGATTATTATACTGTACAGTATGGGTGTGATTAGCATTGATGACTGATTATTATACTGTACAGTATGGGTGTGATTAGCATTGATGACTGATTATTATACTGTACAGTATGGGTGTGATTAGCATTGATGACTGATTATTATACTGTACAGTATGGGTGTGATTAGCATTGATGACTGATTATTATACTGTACAGTATGGGTGTGATTAGCATTGATGACTGATTATTATACTGTACAGTATGGGTGTGATTAGCATTGATGACTGATTATTATACTGTACAGTATGGGTGTGATTAGCATTGATGACTGATTATTATACTGTACAGTATGGGTGTGATTAGCATTGATGACTGATTATTATACTGTACAGTATGGGTGTGATTAGCATTGATGACTGATTATTATACTGTACAGTATGGGTGTGATTAGCATTGATGACTGATTATTATACTGTACAGTATGGGTGTGATTAGCATTGATGACTGATTATTATACTGTACAGTATGGGTGTGATTAGCATTGATGACTGATTATTATACTGTACAGTATGGGTGTGATTAGCATTGATGACTGATTATTATACTGTACAGTATGGGTGTGATTAGCATTGATGACTGATTATTATACTGTACAGTATGGGTGTGATTAGCATTGATGACTGATTATTATACTGTACAGTATGGGTGTGATTAGCATTGATGACTGATTATTATACTGTACAGTATGGGTGTGATTAGCATTGATGACTGATTATTATACTGTACAGTATGGGTGTGATTAGCATTGATGACTGATTATTATACTGTACAGTATGGGTGTGATTAGCATTGATGACTGATTATTATACTGTACAGTATGGGTGTGATTAGCATTGATGACTGATTATTATACTGTACAGTATGGGTGTGATTAGCATTGATGACTGATTATTATACTGTACAGTATGGGTGTGATTAGCATTGATGACTGATTATTATACTGTACAGTATGGGTGTGATTAGCATTGATGACTGATTATTATACTGTACAGTATGGGTGTGATTAGCATTGATGACTGATTATTATACTGTACAGTATGGGTGTGATTAGCATTGATGACTGATTATTATACTGTACAGTATGGGTGTGATTAGCATTGATGACTGATTATTATACTGTACAGTATGGGTGTGATTAGCATTGATGACTGATTATTATACTGTACAGTATGGGTGTGATTAGCATTGATGACTGATTATTATACTGTACAGTATGGGTGTGATTAGCATTGATGACTGATTATTATACTGTACAGTATGGGTGTGATTAGCATTGATGACTGATTATTATACTGTACAGTATGGGTGTGATTAGCATTGATGACTGATTATTATACTGTACAGTATGGGTGTGATTAGCATTGATGACTGATTATTATACTGTACAGTATGGGTGTGATTAGCATTGATGACTGATTATTATACTGTACAGTATGGGTGTGATTAGCATTGATGACTGATTATTATACTGTACAGTATGGGTGTGATTAGCATTGATGACTGATTATTATACTGTACAGTATGGGTGTGATTAGCATTGATGACTGATTATTATACTGTACAGTATGGGTGTGATTAGCATTGATGACTGATTATTATACTGTACAGTATGGGTGTGATTAGCATTGATGACTGATTATTATACTGTACAGTATGGGTGTGATTAGCATTGATGACTGATTATTATACTGTACAGTATGGGTGTGATTAGCATTGATGACTGATTATTATACTGTACAGTATGGGTGTGATTAGCATTGATGACTGATTATTATACTGTACAGTATGGGTGTGATTAGCATTGATGACTGATTATTATACTGTACAGTATGGGTGTGATTAGCATTGATGACTGATTATTATACTGTACAGTATGGGTGTGATTAGCATTGATGACTGATTATTATACTGTACAGTATGGGTGTGATTAGCATTGATGACTGATTATTATACTGTACAGTATGGGTGTGATTAGCATTGATGACTGATTATTATACTGTACAGTATGGGTGTGATTAGCATTGATGACTGATTATTATACTGTACAGTATGGGTGTGATTAGCATTGATGACTGATTATTATACTGTACAGTATGGGTGTGATTAGCATTGATGACTGATTATTATACTGTACAGTATGGGTGTGATTAGCATTGATGACTGATTATTATACTGTACAGTATGGGTGTGATTAGCATTGATGACTGATTATTATACTGTACAGTATGGGTGTGATTAGCATTGATGACTGATTATTATACTGTACAGTATGGGTGTGATTAGCATTGATGACTGATTATTATACTGTACAGTATGGGTGTGATTAGCATTGATGACTGATTATTATACTGTACAGTATGGGTGTGATTAGCATTGATGACTGATTATTATACTGTACAGTATGGGTGTGATTAGCATTGATGACTGATTATTATACTGTACAGTATGGGTGTGATTAGCATTGATGACTGATTATTATACTGTACAGTATGGGTGTGATTAGCATTGATGACTGATTATTATACTGTACAGTATGGGTGTGATTAGCATTGATGACTGATTATTATACTGTACAGTATGGGTGTGATTAGCATTGATGACTGATTATTATACTGTACAGTATGGGTGTGATTAGCATTGATGACTGATTATTATACTGTACAGTATGGGTGTGATTAGCATTGATGACTGATTATTATACTGTACAGTATGGGTGTGATTAGCATTGATGACTGATTATTATACTGTACAGTATGGGTGTGATTAGCATTGATGACTGATTATTATACTGTACAGTATGGGTGTGATTAGCATTGATGACTGATTATTATACTGTACAGTATGGGTGTGATTAGCATTGATGACTGATTATTATACTGTACAGTATGGGTGTGATTAGCATTGATGACTGATTATTATACTGTACAGTATGGGTGTGATTAGCATTGATGACTGATTATTATACTGTACAGTATGGGTGTGATTAGCATTGATGACTGATTATTATACTGTACAGTATGGGTGTGATTAGCATTGATGACTGATTATTATACTGTACAGTATGGGTGTGATTAGCATTGATGACTGATTATTATACTGTACAGTATGGGTGTGATTAGCATTGATGACTGATTATTATACTGTACAGTATGGGTGTGATTAGCATTGATGACTGATTATTATACTGTACAGTATGGGTGTGATTAGCATTGATGACTGATTATTATACTGTACAGTATGGGTGTGATTAGCATTGATGACTGATTATTATACTGTACAGTATGGGTGTGATTAGCATTGATGACTGATTATTATACTGTACAGTATGGGTGTGATTAGCATTGATGACTGATTATTATACTGTACAGTATGGGTGTGATTAGCATTGATGACTGATTATTATACTGTACAGTATGGGTGTGATTAGCATTGATGACTGATTATTATACTGTACAGTATGGGTGTGATTAGCATTGATGACTGATTATTATACTGTACAGTATGGGTGTGATTAGCATTGATGACTGATTATTATACTGTACAGTATGGGTGTGATTAGCATTGATGACTGATTATTATACTGTACAGTATGGGTGTGATTAGCATTGATGACTGATTATTATACTGTACAGTATGGGTGTGATTAGCATTGATGACTGATTATTATACTGTACAGTATGGGTGTGATTAGCATTGATGACTGATTATTATACTGTACAGTATGGGTGTGATTAGCATTGATGACTGATTATTATACTGTACAGTATGGGTGTGATTAGCATTGATGACTGATTATTATACTGTACAGTATGGGTGTGATTAGCATTGATGACTGATTATTATACTGTACAGTATGGGTGTGATTAGCATTGATGACTGATTATTATACTGTACAGTATGGGTGTGATTAGCATTGATGACTGATTATTATACTGTACAGTATGGGTGTGATTAGCATTGATGACTGATTATTATACTGTACAGTATGGGTGTGATTAGCATTGATGACTGATTATTATACTGTACAGTATGGGTGTGATTAGCATTGATGACTGATTATTATACTGTACAGTATGGGTGTGATTAGCATTGATGACTGATTATTATACTGTACAGTATGGGTGTGATTAGCATTGATGACTGATTATTATACTGTACAGTATGGGTGTGATTAGCATTGATGACTGATTATTATACTGTACAGTATGGGTGTGATTAGCATTGATGACTGATTATTATACTGTACAGTATGGGTGTGATTAGCATTGATGACTGATTATTATACTGTACAGTATGGGTGTGATTAGCATTGATGACTGATTATTATACTGTACAGTATGGGTGTGATTAGCATTGATGACTGATTATTATACTGTACAGTATGGGTGTGATTAGCATTGATGACTGATTATTATACTGTACAGTATGGGTGTGATTAGCATTCATTGATGATTATTATACTGTACAGTATGGGTGTGATTAGCATTGATGACTGATTATTATACTGTACAGTATGGGTGTGATTAGCATTGATGATTATTATACTGTACAGTATGGGTGTGATTAGCATTGATGATTATTATACTGTACAGTATGGGTGTGATTAGCATTGATGACTGATTATTATACTGTACAGTATGGGTGTGATTAGCATTGATGACTGTTTATTATACTGTACAATATGGACGTGCTCTCACACTGTTCTTCTATGCAGACTATGGATATCAGAGCTGCATTAATTATAGAGAATTCCCTATATTACTGTCCTATTGTCTTCCGTCTGCATTTTATATATTATTATAGGATACTTGCTACTTTTACGGAAGAATTGCTAAGCAGAAAACACACTGAAGGTTTTTAGTGATGATCAGACATATTGTCAGATCTGTAGTAACGATTCTGCCCCTGACCTGCATAATGATGCCCTGTACACGCTGCTCTCTATCCTGTGGAGTGTTTCACAAACTGTTCAAAAAAACCTTTGCTGCAATGATATGCTCATCCACAAGGTGGCGCTATGCAGTAATATATTTGGGAATCATTGCAGTGAAGATCATGTGTTGGTACACACTAACATATTCTCCAAACACTGAGACATTGCTGCCAAAACCTGAGGAGCAACCCGTGCTCTGTCTGAATTACAGGGCACGGCCATAGGGAGAGGCCAAAAAAGGCCTCGCTAAGTGCTCAATTTTGGATCTTTAAAGGTGACATAACTTTAAAATTGTGTATGAAATAAAGGTTCTATGACCATTTTTGAAATCAGCATACACAATAAATATGGGAGGTGCTCTGTTAATCTTTGTCCACCAGTGAGATTCGTCAAAATGGTCTGTTAAGCACTTGAGTTATTATGATTATTATTATTAACACTTATTTATATAGCAGCACCAATATTCCGCAGTGCTGTAGAGAAAATATTTGTTAATCACATCAGTCCCGGCACACTCACATACAAACTATCTCTTATCTTATCTCTCAGTGGGCCTGATCCAGAGCAACCGCCCGTCGTGCGAATTTTCGTAGCTCTGGATCAGGCCCAGTGTGTGGCTTCTAGTCCAAGACTAACCTGACTGGTGCTGGCAACATACTATGCAATATTCCTGGTTTCCAGCATAACGCTGATATCATTGGTTGTTTCAACCCAGCGGTTCTTGTATCGTTCAGGAAAACTTATTTATCAGATTATCAGGTCTTGCATTATAATATTGTTTTGTCAGTCTTCACACAATTATACATTTGACCAGAGAATTCTCAGCGCCTTTCCGATGTCCACTATTATAATGTCTTAGTTTCAATAAATTGTCTTACAAAATCAATGTTCTTTATTCCAAACCAAAAAAATGTTCTCACTTTCTTAGTTTTTCAAAGTTCTTTGTTCCAAGCCGGTACATAGAAAGAAAGAGACAATCATATGTAATACCATAACTTCAAGGTAAAGTGTTACAATCCCAAGGGCCTACTCACATTATTTTTTTCTTGTACCATCAGCGTATAACCACTTTTCTCAAATATTCTCTCCCAGCTGTCTCCAATCCTTCTCCACCCTTCACTCTTCCCACTTCCTCCTCTCCAACCGTGGTATGAAAGGCAGAAAAAAGGAAAAAAAAATTCCGTCTAGTCCGTCCGGCTCTTAGGCAAGTAATGCACTAATCAGACATACTCACATTTACTATGTCTTTCCCAGATACGTAACAAATGATCTCAATTCCTTTTTCAGGTCTCCGATCCCAGGACGTTCATGCAAAGAAGAAAAAGAAAGAATCCTCGAACAGTACTGTTATGCACCAACCACCTCTCCCATGTAAATTGGCTACTTACATAATACTTTCTTTCACTGTCTGCATTTCAACAAAGTTTCTTTTACTCGATGTTCAAGAGATTCCTCCCAATTAACAGTGTTTCCACAGCCTGAACGGACAGTGCCTCCAAAACAAAGTTCATGCCTTCATTTTCATTTATTAAATGTCTTATTTCCTCAATTAAGAAGTTATTATTCAAAAAAATGTTTCTTAAAATGTCAATATTTGCAACAATATAAATCTCTTAAAATTTTAAAAATGAATTCCTCCTCCTGTTCTTGTCCAGCCATTTCCTCAGCATAAAAGGGGCGGAAAAACTCCCCTTAATTTTCTAAGCTCCCCTGAATCTCTTGTCTCCACAGATGTTTAAAACCGGTTACAGTCTCTGGAACGAAAATCTTATTACCGAAAATGAGACATCTGAAAGTTCCTTTTTGGATGTACCATTTTCAAATACTTACCACTTTATACTTTATTTTTGAATGGGTGAGTAGGCCGTTCGGCATTCATTACCCATTCACTTTCGCAATTACCGTATTTTTCTGCTGTCTGTGATATCCCTCTGCCGCTGCTATCGTCAGACCTGGAACAGGTGAGTAAACTATCTGTGCGGGTTAGGGTCAGGCTCCAGGGGAGTGAAGGTTAGGGTCAGGCTGTAGGGGAGCGAAGGTTAGGGTCAGGCTGCAGGAGAGTGAGGGTTAGGGTCAGGCTGCAGGGGAGAGAGAGTTAGGGTCAGGCTGCTGGGGAGGGAGAGTTAGGGTCAGGCTGCAGGGGAGGGAGAGTTAGGGTCAGGCTGCAGGGGAGGGAGGGGTAGGGTTAGGGTGCGGGAAGGGGAAGGTTAGGGTTAGGTTGCAGGGTGCTGCTGGGGAGGGAGAGTTAGGGTCAGGCTACAGGTGAGGGAGGGTTAGGGCCAGGCTGCAGGGGAGGGAGGGTTAGGGTCAGGCTTCTGGAGAGGAAGGGTTAGGGTTAGGCTGCAGGGGATGGAGGGTTAGGGTCAGGCTCCAGGGGAGCGAAGGTTAGGGTCAGGCTGCAGGAGAGTGAAGGTTAGGGTCATGCTGCCAGAAAAGGAGGGTTAGGGCTAGGGTAGTGAGAGGGGAGTGTTAGGCTTACAATTAGGGAAGGGACTATATTTCTTACCATTTAGCAAAACGGAGCTTTCGGTGCTCTGTGGATCGATTGCTATGCCTCATCAAGGCATAGCAATCGAAATCCCAGCCAGTTCACAACTGGCTAGAGAGAAAACGGCCGATTCGAAAATCGTCCGTTCGTACCGGAGCCCAACACCCGTTTAAAACACTTAGGGCCTGATCCAGACCTACGCTCGGGTGCATTTTTACAATGGTTGTAAGCATAAAAATGTCTATTTGTTCTTACTGTGCATGCACGGGCCAGATGTTACGCTCAGAAATTCTGAGCGCATGTGCCTTGAGCATAACACTTTCGTTAATATGCTCGAGGGGGCGTGCCAGCATACGAAAGCCGTATTTACGCTCCGAGGGTGGGGTGAGGCAGTATGGACATGCTAAGCGTGGTAACTAAGCAAGGAGCTTACAGACGTCCGCGGTTATGATCAGAAAAGTTAGGGTGGGGTTTGCTGAACGTAAGATGGCAAACTACGTACAAACAAGGGGAGTGAATTGTAGGTACACTGGCATAAATACGCTACAACCATGAGTGTTCCATGAGCATAGATCTGGATCAGGACCTTAGTGACAATTTATAGCACACAGTCTAATGGGCTCAATAGTTATGGCACGAACATAAGTGAGAGGTGGTTGGTGCATAACAGTACTGTTCGAGAATTGTTTCCTTTTCTTCTTTGCATGAACGTCCTGGGATCTGAAAAAGGAATTGAGATCATTTGTTATGTATCTGGGCAGGGGCGTAGCTAAAGGTTCATGGGCCCAGGTGCAACAGATCAGCTTGGACCCCCCACCCCCCACCTACAACAAAAATAAAATTTCAATCTATTTACTATATATATACTCATAGACATGTTATGGTATATCTTGTTACTGTATATATAATATATATAATAATGTGCTTACTGATATGTCATATATATAATAATGTGCTTACTGTCAGTACTCTACAGCCATTCAATCTCCCCTTTGTGTGTGACTCTACTGTCATCCTTTCCTACCCTCTGGTGCGTCTCTAAAGCCATCCAATCTCCCCCATTATGTGTGTATCTCTAGAGCCATCCAAACTCTCCTCTCCTTGTGTGTGTCTCCACAGTCGGCCTTTCTGCCCCTTCCTTGTGTGTGTTGGACTAGTCA
>WWET01005795.1:0-11383 GCA_011038615.1 Limnodynastes dumerilii
CAGGTTGCGCCGGATTGGTGTGCTGGGTTGCGCTGGACTGGAGTGCTGGATCGCAAGGCTACTGGTCCGGAAAGCGAGGACCACGGTAACTGGAAGCAGAGAAGGACCCAGGACAGTGGAACCGGGACGGCAGGACCAGGATGATGAGACCAGAACAGCAGGACCAGGACGGCAGGACCAGGCAATGGATCAGGCAGGACTGGGTAGCAACGATAGACTAAACTGTATAGCAACAGAATGCTTGAGCTTGATGCTAGCCAGGCTTGACTGGGTAGCAACAGTAGGCTAAACTGTATAGCAACAGTGACTTGAGCTTGATGCTAGGCAGGCTTGACTGGGTAGCAACAGTAGGCTAAACTGTATAGCAACAGTGACTCGAACCAGATGCTAGACAGACACAGTGACTTGAACCAGATACAAGGCAGACTTGACTTGCATGCAATAGGCAGACAGTTCAGGGTTACCAGATTGCAGGTGCAGAGATCCAGGTATTGCTGGGACCAGTGGTGCCACAATGCAAGGCAGGCAGGTCAGGGTTACCAGATTGCAGGTGCAGAGATCCAGGCCCTGCTGGAGCCAGTGGTGCCACGAGGTAAGGCAGACAGGTCAGGGTTACCAGATTGCAAGAGCACCAGGATCAGCAGACAGAATCAGGAGGCAATATAAGGACAGCCAGGCTCCTAGATGACCAAGTTGATCTGGGCTCAGCATGGACTGTGCACAGAGTTTAAATAGTCCGCCCAGTGCACAAATTGGCTGGAGGAATCATGTGTGCACAGAGGAGCACCTGAGTGGCTGCTGGGAATCACCTGACAGGAGGCAAGATGGCGACGCCCATGCACCAGAGAGGTAATGATGCAGATGCCTAATCCCAGACACAAACACACATGCTTTAATAGAGACTTACACAGGAACCTCTGGAAGGCTGGAGAGTGGCACATAGTGGGGAAACTGCTGCCAGACGGCTAATGGTCAGGTAAGTGCAGCACTTGTCGCCGTAGACTGTGACACAAAAGAGGTATGGAATGGATATACTGATCATAGTGCCCCTAGTATAGATGGAAGGATTCCACACAAGATTTTACCAACTTGAATCTTGTGAGCTGAGAGTTGGTCCAATTTGAAATGAATGACTGGAAATTAATGTTATTCATATTCAAACAAAACCAAAATATCAAAGTGAATACAAATTCAAAACCAAAACACGGGCATCGGCGCTCATCTTTAATTCTGAACCGGATTTCTAGGATATGACTGACAACTCAGTTCCAGAGATTGGTATTCCGCTGCTTAGATTTATTCTGCATTTTAAAGATATTTATTTTCTACAGTTTATCATAATATTTGTTCATATTATATACAATTATTCTAGTAAATGCATCTAGAGTGTAGCTTGACCCAAAGATGTACTAAAGACATTTACATTAGGAAAGCTTCACAACATATAACATGTCCCCAGCTGTCGGTGTCCAAGGGAAAAATGTTTTTTCACTACAACAATCCATATTCT
The DNA here is from genome assembly GCA_011038615.1 of Limnodynastes dumerilii. Classification (NCBI taxonomy): domain Eukaryota; kingdom Metazoa; phylum Chordata; class Amphibia; order Anura; family Limnodynastidae; genus Limnodynastes; species Limnodynastes dumerilii. The sequence goes on from WWET01005795.1 coordinate 1,511, forward strand.
GCAGGGAGTCCCCTATGTACCCAGAGTGTGTCCACTTATTCATAATATTAGTCTTTTGTAAGGAAGAACATCTGTTTGCCGAAAAGTTTTGATTCTAATGTAAGGGAACAATTTTTAATTGAAAGTTTTTCATCTAAATAAAAAACTTGGAGACCATCTGTAGAGGGTAACATTTATTGTTGTCAAGTACAAAGGTCACATGACCCTTTGTAGCGGAAGACCAGGTTCTGCATCAGCTCTGTAACCATCTGACATACAGACCCCAATCATAGTGACTGGAGATCTTGTGATAGATTTCATCCTTTAGGCAAATCTCCTATCCATAGAGTTCGGTAATGTCCATGTAATCTTCCAGCTTTGTCATCTTTAGTTGTGTAAGAATGTCCTGTTTACTGTTGAATTAAAGGCTCTGCTCTGTAGCTCCTGAGTCCAGGAATCCTCTCTCAATGACAGTTTCATTATGATTAAATACCAGGATCTCCAAACTATCCATAAATTTCAAGAAAAATATGCGGAGAAGAGAAGGATTTCTTTGTGTGTGATTAAGCCAATTGGTTGAAGGTATGAGTAAAAAATAAGTGACTGTCCAATCAAGTAGTGGCTTCAAATTAAATCAAGGTCTACTGAGCAATATGCAGAAGAAGAAATACATAAAATAAGAAACAAATACATAAAAAATAAAGTTCTTGCAACACTCGCAAAGAGAACATTTCATTAGAGTTCTACATTTCCCTGACCAAAAGAAATAAATAAGTTAATCAAAATTAAGGGGAGAGAAAATCATAGTTATTTAGTTGGTTTTGTTATCCTTTGTTACCATCCATGATGCTGTCTCAAGGTGGGCTTCACACTGGTATATATGCAAAGAGAACATTAGAGTTCTACATTTCCCTGACCAAAAGAAATAAATAAGTTAATCAAAATTAAGGGGAGAGAAAATCATAGTTATTTAGTTGGTTTTGTTATCCTTTGTTACCATCCAATCCATGGTCATATTAGGTATTAAACTTACACAAGGGGACATTTAACTAAAACATAGCTGTAGAGACATATATTTAAATTATTTTTTATGTAGTATCATTTATTTTATGTAATCGGCAGTGATTTTAATGTATGGAGGGACAGTGATAATTATGAACATAGGGACAGTGTTTAATGTGTACGGAGGGACAGTGGTTAATATGTACGGAGGGGCAGTGTTTAGTATGTATGGAGGGACAGTGTTTAGTATGTATGGAGGGACAGTGTGTATTAGGTATATAGGGACAATGTTTAGTGTGTACGAAGGGACAGTGATAATTATGGACATAGGAACAGTGTTTAATATGTAGGGAGGGACAGTGGTTAATATGTACGAAGGGACGGTGTTTAATATGTAGGGAGGGACAGTGGTTAATATGTATGGAGGGACAGTAGTTAATATGTACATAAGGGGCAGTGTTTATGCATTACTGAGGGGACAGGTCAGTTTGTAGTGATACAGAGGGGCAATGTATGAAGTCTAGTGTTTGTGGTGCACGCTGTTATTGTGGCAGCATTCCATTAACCTTTGCATGCTGCTGTTTAGGGTACTATAAGGCACAGCACGCCCTGGAATACAAGGGCATGCTGTGCCTTAATGTACTAGATGCCACATCATGCTAAGGGTCAATTGGTAGCCGCGGCAGCTATTTATTCTTTTAACATTCATCTACAGGAATTTGCAACGATTATGTCTTACGGATGTGCATGGTCCTTAGTTATGCAAGTGTAGTGGGGAGTGCACGCCCCCTGCACTCCCCACTCAAGGTAGTAAAATCTGGACACTTATGTGTCCAGATTCCTACCTTAAAATTTACGATTTGGTCTGTGGTCTTACGTCCGCAGACCTTGTTGTAATGGACCCTCCCCCTACACACTCCCTAATTTAAATGCCTATCTCTGCCTATATGGCAGAGATATGGTATACACAGCAAGCTGGCTGGCCACTTTAACACACTGACCAGTGTACGTAACTAACGTGACATACGCATTCCGTCGCGCTAGCGTAGCTATGATGTGTGCATGCGCACATCATAGCTGACAGGGGAATTATGCATGGCAGATGTCACGGTCGTACGTAACACCTCATACAAAACCCGTAATTATGCTTCGAAGGCGGGGTGAGGCATTTAAATCGTACATTATGGGCGTGCTAAGTGTCGTAAATATGCAAGGAGCTTATGGACGCCCGCGGTTACAATCAGAAAAGTTAGGGTAGGGTTTGCTGGGCGTAAGACGGCAAAAGTAAGTACGACCAAGGGGAGTGCATTGTAGGTACGCTGGCGTAAATTCGCTACGCACATGAGCGTAGGTCTGGATCAGGCCCTTAGATACAATACATACTGTGCCCTAGTAACTATCATACAATACACACTACATACTAGTAAGGGCTCAATAATCCTGTATAATAACATTCCTTATTTATTTTTTATGTAGGGTTGAAGGGCTGGATATTCAAGATGGCCGGCGGTTCCAAAGCAACGGTGGACAGCTTGATTTGAGGAAGGTCAGTAACTCAGAAATGATTGTTAGCTAAGCTAACCAAGCTAGTAATGATGAGGTGGGCTTTGGAAAGAACGTGACCCAGGGACCTCTGCCAGGGAAAGTGAAGGGAAAATGACCCAGGGGCCTAGCAGTCTGCCCCATGGCCAATGTCTTCCCCAGGGAATACTCAGATGCAGCTCTGATACTCACTAGTGTCTCTTGGGACTAACCTGTGAAGATGAGCTTAAGATGGCAATCCTTAAATAGGTTCAATAAGTTCCTGAACTTATGCTATGGAAGAACAAGATAAAAAACAGTTTTAGTGGCGCTATCCTAATATTACCAGTTTTAAATAGCTATGAACGGTCAGCTGCTATTTAACAATAGGGAACCACCCTATATGCAGACAAGAAAAAAAACCAATAGTCAATAGCGCTGTGACTCATACAAAAGCTACAAATTACATTTATTATATAATTAAAAATAGCAATCAATCGATATCTTAGTATGAAAAGATTCTATGGAATTTTGCATTTAGACATCGGTGATATAATTAAAAAATCATATACATATTGTAACAACTGCTGGCAATGTAAACTCAGAATATAGAAAGACTGTATGTCTTATACACTTTCCCCTCCTCAGTCCTATGGACACAAATAGCAACTATGTTGCAAACAGAGACTCCTCTGAAGAATGATGTGTAATGTTCAAATGCAGTATCAATGCAATCAATCAATGCAATAGGAGTCATTTCCAAGGGAAGCAAAATAACTTCAAGTATACAAATAAAGATTCTACAGACCAGCCAATGTTGTTTGCAGATACTACTTTCGGTAGCTGTAGCCGCGACGTCCCGCTTGCTACTGTTTGGATGTGTGATCTGTTTGTGGATAAATGAACCCACATGTAGCTGTTGGCGCTCCCTGGTGGTAGAACCGAAGCCCCGGATAGTTGGGCCGCTCAGGCACCGCGTCCTTTTCCGGTTTTTCCGTCGGAGATATTATGGCCAGATAGCTCACAGTGGAATATTTTTGCAAAGTTCTTCAGGAGTATCTTTATGTAGATGCTTACCTCTCTGATGAAACCGCTGGTGTAAGTGGAGAAACGCGGAAGAGGCGGCTCAATTTTTCTAAACTGCTGGGACTGTGCTCTATACTATTTCCACTATCTACATTTTGAAACATTTACTCTAAAATGTATATAAGCCTTTAGAGGCATATTTGTGGAAAGTCTCTTAAGAAACTCTTAATATTGGAACAAACTCTATATAAAAAAAAATTGAAATTGTTTAATATTATTGTTTAATATTATCTAGTAATCTTGATTTTAAGAAACCATCCTTCTTTTATCAAACTGTAAACATGTCACAAGTAGATTTTTAGCTTCCTTTATCAAATTGAGCTGGTTTGATTTAGCTACTTTTCCAGGAGAGAATATTAGGAACCTACCACACTAAATTTAATGATGAGTTTAAAGTTAGATTAAATTTACAAATCTAATAAAATGTTGCCATAAAACCTGCCAATAAAGGTGGGTCAATGGTTGTATTAAATGGAAGAAAATACATTTTTGAAGTTGGCAGAAGCTGATTTTATATTAACTGATGATTGCTCCACTTCTAGATTAAAAAATAAATAAAAAATCAAATAAGAGAACGTAACTGTTTTTCTTGTCTCTTGTATCGAGATTGTTTCAAGACATATAAATATAAATGTATGCAAGTATCTGGTGAAATAGAACAGTTTAACTTATTTTCATATAATGAAACAATTACATTTACATAATCTAATACATGAAAATAATAATGTATAAATTCAAATTTCAAAGCTAAGAAAAGTCAACAAAATTAATTCTGATTACCCTCATGATATAACAAGGCGACATGCTCATTTATACTGTATATTCCTTACATTGTTAAAACCCAACAAACATCTTCTATGAATTCATACTTCTGACTGATTTCTGGTGTATGTTGCATCATGGGAGCCACTTGCTTTGTATTTCACCATGACCGCATCTGTATTTCTGGCAAACAGAAATAATTATTTATTATGGATTCACTCTTGCTCAATTTCTCTATTTGGGGGACAATCACTGCTTTCATTTCCTTTGGCAGCCTGTTATTAACCACCGTCGTGCTTTTAAGTTCCACATTTGGTTCTTCTGGTGTCTCATTCTTTGCTGAAAATACCAAATTACTTTTTAAGAATTAGTTTTTCTTAGATATGAACCATCATTTAAAGATTGATTGACAAGTCCTATAGAATGCAATTCCAGGATAACGAGAAAATAGTCGTGGAAATTTTTCAATGACTATTCTAAATATTTATTTTAAAGGTAAGTGACTTTTTTATTTGAATCACATTTTGCAGTAAATATGAATAACAATGAATAAATGTGCGTGTTAAAGGAGATGATGCTTAGATAAGTTATATACACAGCTAGAAATACTAGACCGTATTCGCAGATCCGTTTTCACTTGGAGTTGCGTGCGTATTTTAGGTACATTTTAGCTGAGCATGCTTAGTAACTTTATTTATGTAAGTTACGTTGAATAAGTGACGGAAGTGCTTTAGGCACAGACATGTGAATTGCACTTGGGTACATACAAACGGATGGGCGGCGTAGAAATACGTACTTGAAAATTTACATGAAAGTGGGTGGGGGGAGGCATTTAAATTTACATTTTTTCCCGCTATACGGAATCACATGGACCGAAGACATATACGCACGTATGTACACACTTAAAGATCAGAGTGGTTTATGGAGGTGTAAGTCCGGGAGAGGGGAGTGTCGGGTGTGTTGGTGGGTGTGGCCTTGCTACATGCGTGTGCATAGTTGCATACTTTTAAAATACGGATCTCTGAATATGGCCCACTGTCTATGGGTATGATCCAGATTAGAATATAACATCCGTAGGTCTTCAGTCTGTCCCTGCCAACAGCGGTTCCGGAGTACACCAGACCTGTGGTTATTTTCTGCACCAGGGTTTTGCTGTCATTAAAAACCAGGAGTTGCCTTTAAGGAAATTGTAATTTAAAATAAACCATAAATCACAAAAAAAAAAAAAAAATAACTGCCAATTTGACTATCTAAAATAATACAAATATCCAGTTGAGTTGATTATAGTCATTAATATAGTAATGCAGATAATAAGAATATTAATACAAAATCTAGATGAAATTTAGATAATACATTAAACTGTTTATTTAAATATATAATTAAAATGTTCAAAAGTTTAAATAACTGTGCCCAATAATTGATGCTGATAGGCCAACAAGAAGCCTATAACATAGAGGGTCTCATATATTGTAGTGGAATTTAGAGTATGTAAAATAATAACACCACAGCGCCCGGAACACATTCATACGCAAATGTGTGCAATGGTGAGTTCTACGCATTTGAACATGCTTCACCTTATATTCAATGTGCAATACCTACATAGCTTGGGGACATGTGAATGAAAGCTATGTGAGATATTGAGTTGAAAATTTCATTTAGAGATGAAATATCACACTTCTAAACATATGAACATGGTACAAGTACTTGTAATGGATGCTGGGTGTTTTGTACAAATATCACGTTTTACCTTATGAGGCCAGAGTTTTCCGATATGAGCTACTGCTATACACGGTCTTAAAGACCGCGTATACGCAATCTCTGTTGCAACAAGTAACAAGCTCTGCATACGGCCCATTATCACTAGGTCATCTAGTTCTTCCAAGCTCTATTTTTAATACATAAATTCTTGATGTAAATATATGCAATGACAAATATAGAATATAGCCAGGTAAGTGTAGGACATGACTTTGTGTAAAATCTGACCTTTTTTTTTTAACCAAAAGAAAAAAATCAACAACAAAGAGAAACAACATTTTATTATAATTGAGACTCAATGACATTATGTAATAGAAGACCTCAATGTTACATAATATACAATGAACTTTCAGAAAAGACTATTGTGTTTTCACAGCAGCATAGAGAACATCGGGATTTGGTGGTGTTTGTGGTTGTGTTGAAGGAGATGATGACTTATGATACACAGTGGCATATAACACATTTTCTCTCTATAAAAATAATGACATGAAAAATTCTGGTCAAAATGTCTGGATTATTAAGGTGTGCACTTTGAAAAAACACTATTTAATAATAGTTCATGAAAAAATGGAATTGAATTTAGATTAATTTCACAAATTATAAGCAATGGTCACTAAAAGTCAGTATAAAAGAATATTTTATAAATACATTTAGGAGGAATGTCAGCTGCAGCTAAAGAAGGCTCCATATTAGTTCAAGTATGTACTGTCTCTCATATAATCTTTTCCATTAAAATATAGCATTTATAATTTTGTGAAAGCTTGTGGCATATTTGACGGCAGTGGGAGTTGCAGACAGTAGAGACAGCTGAAAGCTTATCTTTGGCTATCTTTATTTCGAAAAGGCTGCCTATTTTGGATAAAAAATGTAAGAATGGGTAAGTATGCCGATAATACTGCAGACCCACCGCAACAACCGGGGAGGTAAGTAACACTCTTCAGGGAGTTTTAGGATTAGGCTGTGGGGAAGGAAGTGTTATGAAAGGGGAGGGTTAGGGTTAGAGTAATGGAAGGGGAGGGTTAGAGTTAGGGTAATGGAAGGAAAGTCTTAGGGCTAGGCTGCAGGTAGGGGAGTCTTAGTGTTAGGTTGCAGGGAAGGGAGTCTTAAGGTCAGGCTGCAGGAAGAGGAGTCTTAGGGCCAGGCTGCGTTGAAGGGAGTCTTAAGGTCAGGCTGCAGGAAAGGGAGTCTGAGGGTCAGGCTGCGGGAAATGAAGGGTTAGGTAATGGAAGACGAGGGTTAGGGGAAGGATTAAAAAAAAGGGCCATTTGGTGCAGTGACCCACACCTTTTTGGATTGAAACACACTATGAATAATTCTGGATTCTATGCAGTAAGCCCCTCCAATGATGGGGTGTGTGACCCATCATGTGTACAGCGTGTAGGAATGGTGGGTAGAAAAAGGTATTGAAGTCGTACAGTAAGGACTTGTTTAAGCATTTATGTTTGATTCTTCACTTTGCACCCAACCCATTTAAAATGAAATGGGTGCATCAAAGTTAAGGTAGAGTCCAGGATACAGAAGTGATTTAAATGAGAGGAGAGTGTACCACACTCGCACACACAGAATGTGTGCACTGTGTATGCATTCAGCTCAGGTAAAGCTCTCTCAAAATCAGGGATAATCCAGCCATAAATGGTGGGAAACTGCAAGCATGGCCAGCCCACCTGCTGGGGAAAAGTTGAATAAGGCTTCCAAAATTATTAAACGTTTGTTTACTTAACAATTAGCTACTAGCAGCTTCCTACAGAGATCAGATAATGGGTAATATCAGTGTCATTATCTGAGTTAGCAGATATTAATTGGTATTTAAACAAACCTTTAACGATTTAATAATAGACTGCAATTTAATAATAATCTTATATGAGACATAGAACATGATTAAGTACTGCATATTTCTTTACAATACACTGACAAAATATAGAAAAAAATGGAATTACCAGTTCTTGATCCTCTTGATTTTCAGTCACAGAGTTTTCAGAAACTGATAGTAATGGAGAGAAAGAAATACAGAGATAATGTATTACAGCTAATAAAGAGCAATGGATACATGTGTACAAAGAAGCACTGAAACATGTTCATATTTATATCTACAAAACCATTATCATAACTAAGAAAATACAGAGAAATGCTGAAAAACGTCTTCTGGTGTGAAAATAATCATCTCATTTACATTATACACAACAATGAGCTGGAAATCAAACTAGTATAATAAAATGTTGTTAAACAGAGACACAATCATGCATCTGAAAAATAAGTAATCATAGTATGTTCAATGGGCCTGATCCAGAACTTGCTAAAGCACAGCATAACGGCGTCTACTCTCCCCGACACTCCCCCTGTGCAGCCATATTTTTCCTTGCTTACGCCGGCTGAAGGCTACCCTAACTTCAGCCGGCATAAGCAATGGAAAATACGCTCACACAGGAGCGTTGTAATGCTAAGCCCTCATTAAACTAACACCCCCCACCCACCTTCACTAACCTTAACGTAGTAACGCTGGGGGGACGCGCCCTCCAGCTTCACTACGCTGTTCCTACGGACGCCCGATCGTTGATCGGGTGTTGCCGTAGCCATGCCAGGCAACATCTGACCAGCGCATGTGCAGATCGGCTTTACAGCTGATCTTATGCTTACGCCCGCCGTAGCTAGTACGGCGAGCGTAGTTCTGGATCAGGCCCAATGTGACTAATTAATTAATTAAAGCAAGTGATGAACTAAAGCTATTAAGAGAAACCTTCATCATATACATAGAGAAAAAAAATTGCAGTCATCATCATACAGATAGAGAGATACCATTAATCAACATAGAGATAGAGATATACCAGTCATCATCATAAAGATAGAGAGAAACCAGTCATCATCATAGAGATAGAGAGATGCCAGTTATCAACATAGTGATAGAAAGATACCAGTCATAATGACAGAAATAGAAAGTTACCAGTCATCAACATAGTGATAAAGAGATATCAGTCATCATAATAGAGATAGAGAGATACCAGTCATCATCATAGAGATAGAGATATACCAGTCATCACCACAGTGATAGAGAGCTACTAGTCATCATCATAGAGATAGAGAGATACCAGTCATCAACATAGTGATAAAGAGATATCAGTATTCATCATACAGATAGAGATATACCAGTCATCACCACAGTGTTAGAGAGATACCAGTCATCATCATAGAGATAGAGAGATACTAGTCATCAACATAGTGATAGAGAGATACAGTTTTCAACATAGTGATATAGAAATACCAGTCATCATCATATAGATAGACAGATACCAGTCATCATCATAGAGATAGAGAGATAGCAGTCATCATCTCCAGAAATCTCCAGAAATGTCTGTCTCCAGAAAGACAAAAATACATTAGAAACTGTGCAAAGAAGAGCAACTAAAGTGGTCCATGGCCTGTGTCACAAAACATACCAAGAAAGGATACTAAACATGTATAGCTTGCAGCAGATAAGGGAGAGGGGGGATATGGTAGCAGCTTTTAAATATATCAAGGGTTGTGACCGGCTAGAGAAGGGGGCATTTTTCAAAGGAAGAGGTGTAATAGTACATGAGAGAATGAATATAAACTGGAGGGTGGTAGATTCAGAGAAAATGTGCATAAAAATTACTTTACTGAAAGTGTGTGGGTGTGTGTGGGTGTGTGTGTGTTTATGTATGTATTTATGTATGTATGTATGTATGTATGTATGTATGTGTTAGGGACTTTATAATGTAGCTCCAATATTGTAGGGAATTATGTGAATGTGAA
>WWET01005795.1:44005-63874 GCA_011038615.1 Limnodynastes dumerilii
GCACTTTTTTCTTTTTAACGGGATAATAGCGAAATCTCCCATACAGCTGCTTTCTCCTATTAGCACCAAAATGAAATACCACAGTTCCAACAGTTGTTACAGTGCTGTAAAGACACCATACTCAGGGGGGTATGCTGGCTGATGCAGGCTGCTGCTGTACCATGAAACATTTTGGCACATCCCTTGAGAAAGGAGTTCATACACTTCTGAAAAAGGGGAGCTATGCTCTGAGACCTACTGCAACAAGTCAGGATGGTATTCATAATAATATTTTACATTGCTGACATTATATGGACTGTATTTTTCTCTGGATCTTATGAAATATGAAACATAGGATATATATATAATGCCTAAGCAAAAAGTGCAACAATGCTAAATAAAGTGGAAAAAAATTAAATAATAATAATAATAATAATAATAATAATAATAATAATAATAATAATCTAATCTTCCCTTTTCTAACCCTCCATCTCCCACAGCCTAACCCTAAGTCTCCACTTCTCTCACCCTAACCGTAAATCTCTATTTTCCTGCAGCCTAACCCTAACCTTTCCCTTTCTCTGAGCCTAACCCTAAGCCTCCATCTCAAGCAGCTTAACTTTAATTCTCTCCTTCTATAACCCTAACCTTAAACCTCTATCTCCCACAGCCTAATCCTAACCTTACCTTTCCCTGAGCCTAAGTCTACCCTTTCCCGGGCTGCCACATCCCTTCCCTGTAGCCCATTGCAGTATGTTGGAAGCCCGTGTATCTAAAATGGGAATAGGGACTTTGTCAAAAAAGGGCCATTAGTGATAAGAACCCATTACCAATAGAAGTTTTCTAACTAAAGACATATTAGACACTGATATAAGTCGCAATTGACAGTATCTAAATTAAGTCATTGTAACCACCAAATGTAAACGTTACAGGTCCCATGATACTCATGATTCTCTAACCAACAAATAATTTCCCCTTTAAACTTATCAATCACTCCAACCAAATCCACATCCCCCCAATACCTCTCTTCCCTTTTCATTACTACGGAGTAGCAATGTGATAAAAAAAAAAAAAAACATTCATGGGGTATCATGGAGTCCTTCAAAGTCAATAACATGAAAGATGGGGTATCATGGAGTCCTTCAAAGTCACTGACATGAAAGAAACCAAGCTTTCTTTCCTTTCTACTTCATCCTCTATGCATGTTCTCTCAAACCTGGCACTTTCCGTCAGTCACATTTCAAGAATAAGCTACAGCAAAGGTGACACAATAGCCAGTGTCCTACCTGCTTTGTACTGGTAGCAACACCAAAAGATTTACCCCCTCCCCCAATTACTGTATTACTGTATATTTTATTGGGGTTTGTCTGTCTGGGCTGCGTAAGTTCCTATATTCCACAATAGTGGAAGATCAGGTCACCTCAATGGAATGTAAGATATTTCTGTGTTTTAGATATATATACCTTCTGTTGCTTGAGATATGTAAGTATTTGTATTTTGTGAAAAAAAAGTATATAATAAAACATTATTTGAATAAAAACACCCTAAGGTTTGTTAGTATCACAACTGTTAAGCACATTCTTAGAATAGACATCAAAGTAAGTAGTCTTGTATAATAGATGAATGGCATTAACATATTTACTATCATATATTGGACCGGATTCAGAGATCCGTGTGAAATAAGTCTGCACAGATTCACAAATTTACGCATGTACATTGCAACACCCTTGACACTACCCTTGCATGGACAGATTTTTGGGGACTTACGACTCCATAGGGCAACCTTAACTCTACGGGCGTATTTATGTGCGTAAGTTACTTACGTACATACGCACATTACTAACAATGGGACAGATCCAAAACAACGCTTGTGAGCGAATTTAATCGTGGCGGAGACGTAAAATCGCGTTTTTGTAAGTACTGCTCATGCTCACCATAGAAAATACGCTCCGTAACGAGGCGTAAATGTGAACGTATAGGCCATTCACGTATGTGTCACGTAAATACTTACGCGTGGGCGTGCCAATTTTACGTTAGTCTAAAATACGTTTGAAATACGCTATGTAGGCGGGTGTTTGTATTTAAAGTGTACAGTATGGGCGTGCTTAGCTGCGTAAATACGTGTTGCCCATTCGTGTGCGGATGACATCGGTTACGTGGGCAAAAGTTAAGGTAGGGTTTGGAAAGCGGAACTCGGACAAAATACGTACATTCAAGGGGTGTGACAAGGGAAGTGTATAGAAGGTACGCATGCGTAAATACGCTACGCGAGTAAACGTATTGCAAACATAGTTCTGGATCTACCCCCATGCCCTCAAAGCACATTTAAATGCCTCCCCCGCCCACTTTCATGTAATTTTACATGTACAGAAGATAACCACGCCCCTCCATACGTATGCCACTAAGTGCGATTCATAAATCCGTGCCTAATGGACTTCTGTGCATAAATCCTACGTAAATATTGTGGAAAAAGTTGCTACGCATGCGCAGTTACTCCGATCCTAAAAATATACACGGAAAAAGTAGCAAAATCGTGTCTGTGAATCTGGTCCATTGTTCTTATATAAGTTATGATGACAATCAGAGAGTATAATGCTTGCACTCTGTCAGATGATTAGAAAAGTTGGTTGACAGCTATTAAACATAAAAACTGTAGTTTATATCAGTGTTATTATTTGTTACTAATAAAAATAAAAAGTTATATATATGAGCTAAGAAGAGACACAGGACATGAGACATAGGATATGTCTGTGTAATACAGTGACAAGATATTGAAAGATATGGAATTACCAGTTCTTGATTCTCTTCGGTCACAGGGTTTTCAGATACTAAAAGTAAGGGAGAAAAAGAAATAAAGAGATAATGTGATATAGCTACAAGAGAGCAGTAGCTACATATCTACAAAGGAGCACTCTGCAACATGTTCAATAATAATAATAATAATAATAGTAATAATAATAATAATAATAATAATTAGATTCATATTTAGTAACGGTAGGTGACTTACGCACGCATGCACCCTCCAGATGTTGTGCCAGGGTTACTATAGTAACCCTAGCATAGCAACAATTGGACGGAACTTTTATTCCATCCGAGCCCATTTGTGAGGAAATGGGCTGTGCTTCCCTTCTGCCCGCTAAAGCAGGCGGGGGAAAGCATGTAAAGTGTACAGTGTGGACGCTGATCCATCCAACATATTTAATGCAGGCTCATGGCAGCGTAAGCTGCCATAAAGCCCGCATGACAGAGGGGAGTGACAGGGGGTGTGCACTCCCCTCTGTCTCACGTAATTACAGGCACCCACACACACGGAAAGCGTGCAGGAGTCTGAATCTGGCCCAATATGTTCAATGTGAGTAATTAAGTATAGCAATCATCAAAGAGATAGAGAGATACCAGTCATCATCATAGAGATAGAGATACCAGTCATCATCATACAGATAGAGAGATACCAGTCATCATCACAGAGATAGAGATACTAGTCATCATCATAAAGATAGAGAGATACCAGGCATCATCATAGAGATAGAGAGATACCAGGCATCATCATAGAGATAGAGAGATACCAGTCATCATCATACAGATAGAGATATATCAGTCATAATCATAGAGATAGAAAGATACCAGTCATCATCATAGAAATAGAGATACCAGTCATCATCATAGAGATAGAGATACCAGTCATCATCATACAGATAGAGAGATACCAGTCATAATCATACAGATAGTGATACTAGTCATCATCATACAGATAGAGAGATACCAGTCATAATCATACAGATAGAGAGACACCAGTCATCATCATAGAGATAGAGAAATACCAGTCATCATCATAAATAGAGATCTATTGTAGTCATCATCATTATCACAGAGATAGAAAGACTAATTAAATATAGCCATCATCAAATAGATAGAGAGATACCAGTCATCATCATAGAGATAGAGAGACACCAGTCATCATCATAAATAGAGATCTATTGTAGTCATCATCATTATCACAGAGATAGAAAGACTAATTAAGTATAGCCATCATCAAAGAGATAGAGAGATACCAGTCATCATCATAAGGATAGAGAGATACCAGTCACCATCATAGAGATACAAAACACGTTACCCTCATAGAAATAGAGAAATTGGTCATTGACATAGAGATAGAGAAATACCAGTAATTATTAAATAGCTATAGATACCTAGATACCATTATTTACTAGATTGAGATACCAGTCACCATCACAGAGATAGAAAGTCACCAGTCATCATCATAGATATAGAGAGATAAAGTCATCATCATACAGATGGGAGATACCAATCCTTAGCATGAACTAGATGATGAGTAAAAAAAAAAATATTCTAAAATTAACTAACAAATAAGAAATACTTAATTCAATTACTTAAAGAACTCAGGTCTCATTTTTGAGTTGTATGTAATATAGACACAATTTGCAAATTAAGCTAAAGGACACAAATTGCTAAATACAAATTGAGATATACTCAGGGCCTGATTAACCATTAGGCTGACTAGGTTGCAGCCTAGTGCACATAGGTTTAGGGGACATCACCAGAAATTCCTTGAGGAGAGGGAATGAAGCTTGGATGTCTGAATTAATGAATTTTGTAGCTGAACAAAAGTGTTAACATTGGTGGAGGTGAAGGGGAAACCAAATTTGAGACTTTGGTCCACATTTACTAAGCTGTGGGTTTTGAAAGAGTGGAGAGTTTGCCCATAGCAACCAATCGGATTCTACCTGGAATTCTCTAGAATGCAATCGTTAAATAAGATCTAGAATCTGATTGGTTGCTATGGGCAAATTCTCCCCTCTTTCAAAACCCATAGCTTAGTAAATCTGGCCCTTTAAGTTAATTAGACTAGGTGACTGTGACTCTTAATCAGGCCCTGGATATACTCAATAATGTTTATGGTATATGCTGAGAACAGAAGTGTATGCAATCAGGACTATTGAAACAAGAGCAAAAGTTACAAGTTGCCAGTGAACATCAGGGCATTATAGTGGAGCGAACCAATGTAATGATGAAACTAATGTTCCATCTAACTGGTCAGGTAAATATGACTAAAAATGTTTCTTTATTAGTCTTGGGCTTATGTTTATAGGTTTATGTTTCTATTTCTGAAAATATAGTGTACATTCATTTTGTCAATTTTCAGATTATCCTCACACGTAGCATAACCAACATTTTCTTGATATATAATAGTGAAGTAATCTTGCTGTTGCTTATGCATAAATGGGGGGAGAGAATGTAACTTCATTGCGCTTGAGTACAAGTGTCTGTACACAAACATTCACATTTGTGAACAGATTCAGAGGCACGGGGATCTGCGATCCAAACGCAGGGTCCAAATGCAGGATGTGTTCTTTTCCAATTCAGTCTGGGTAAGGCCGATATACTGCAATTGTCACTTCATTCAAAGCCATTGTCCTCTTTTTAGCTTATTAATTCTTTTTCAAGGAAATGCCTTAAAAATGAATTAATATATTCGAAACACATCGGTGGAGGTGATCAGGAACAATCAGCTGCTTTTACCATACATCTCATGGCTCTAATGTTATCCCGGGATCATCAACATCTTTATATTTGCCATTAGAGAGTGTGACACATCTTTAGTGTATGTTTACCTATTTTCCCCACACTCTCCGTATGGAGCTGTGAAGGGACCCTCTTTAGGGAGCAAAACTATCCACTGAGAGAGGGAGAGTGAATGAAACAGAGAACTTTTACCCTTGGATTTGTGAAGCCACAGTTCTGTTGATTAACTTCTTATAAATACCGGACTGTTAGATTTATCAAATTGGAATTACACACTTGGGGCCAGATCTTAAGTTCAGTACGAAAGCGTATTTACGCTTGCTATTTGCGTAATTTCGACTTTTTGTATGTACTGCGCATGCGCGTGGCATATGTCAGGCGTCGTAACTCTGATTGTATGTACCTTTCTCGTAACTACGAACGAAGGGACATGTCATCCAAACGACTGCTGGAAATACAAATTGTAGGCGGAGATTGGCAATTAAATTGTACAGTCTGGGCCGGGTTAGGCAGTTTTGTGCGACAATCCATTACGTACAACCGTACTTAAGCAATGAAAAGCTAAGGTAGGTTTTGGTACTCGTAAATCAAGGAATTTACGTACGAACGAGGGTAGTGCCCGGGGAAGTGCATAATACTTATGATCACGTAAATACGCTACAAGATCGTACTTAAAGTACACTTAAGTGAATACTTAAAGAATACCGTCAGACATTTAAGAGACTAAAAACTATTACACTTTAAGGTTATAGGGGTAGATCCAGAACTATGTCTGCCGTACGTTTATACACAGAGCGTATTTTCGTGCACGTAAGTTCGCTACACTCCCCTCGGCACACCCCTTGCATGGACGTATTTTGTCAAGATACGCTTCCCAAACCCTACCTTAACTTTTTCTCACATAACAGCGTACGTCCGCTAACGGACGTATAGACTATGTGAACGTACGCAGCTTAGCACGCCCATACTGTACACTTTACATACAAACCTCCACCTACTTCACGTAAATCGAACGTATTGTTGTCTCACATAAAATTGGCACGCCCACACATAAGTATTTACGTGACACATACGTGAATTTCCCATACGTTCATAATTATGCTACGTGAATGTGCGTATTTTCTATGGTGCGCATGCGCAGTGCGTTCTAAACTGCGATTTTACGTCTACGCCATGCATAAAATCAATTCGAAGCGTAGTTCTGGATCAGGCCCATAGTCTCTTTGGATTTTATCTTTATTTATCTTTAAGTATATTTTATGTTATGTGTTTTTAGTTGATGTGACTTTATTTTTCTTATTTAATAATATTGGCGCCCGGAACTTTCTTGAAACATTCCCTTTCTCTGGGCCCGATTCAGAGGTAAACGTCAGTGGCGTATGAGAGGCAGTGGAGGTGCTGGCCTCCGGGGCACCAGCCCTGAATGGTGGCACTTCTCCCCCATTCAAGGCTGGTGCCTGGATCAATGATGCAGGGAGCTCAGAGTCTAATGATTGCATTGGAAGCTACAGGGAGAGGGACCAATACCCTCAGCTGTCTGCACCCATTTGAAAACATCTGACAGATAGGTGCAGGGGTAACTGGGATATCCTCCCAGTCAGGTTGCCCATGACGGCCATGAGGACTAGTCTGCAAGGTTGAAAGTAAGTTTAACTGACGGTTGTCCTGGCGGCAAGGCAGGGGGGGAGGGGTGCAGTTATCTTGCCACCGGGCGATTTATCCAAACTTACGCCACTGGTGAACGTGCACTAGAAATCACGCAGAACTGTAGAGTGCGCAGTCATTGCTGATTCAGATCGGAGCACAACTCGAGCTGCAGCGGCTTGCATTCTGAGGGGAGTGTTGAGGGATGAAAGGGGTGGAGGGACGTAGTCAGTGTACAGAAGGGCCCAAGCAAATGCAACTGATCCAGAGATAAATGCAGACATTAGAAAGTTCTGATTACACCGAAACATTATCACCAGCCCCAGGTCATGTCTAAGTCCAGAGAGTGACCTTCCATGACCAGTTTTGTACCCTTACATTAGAATGTGACACTTCAAAAGCATTACAAAGGATCAGAAACTTCTGCTGATGCATTGCAACTGTGTCACGTCATCTCTACATAAAGTTATCTTATTTCAAAGAACAGAACCCTGCACAGCCCCATATACATAGGCAGAGAGTGTATGACTGAACACTCCCCATCAGCTCTGATGAATACATTCATGTTGGAGGGTATATTGCATTGTATGAGCACAATATGTATTTGTTTGGTTACCTGCATCTTTGTCTTCCAAAGCGTATGTATCCTCTACTACATTTTGCCTGAAGGACACACATTCAATTAAAGTTAATTGGCTTCCAGATAGAAGAGAGGCAAAGATAGATAGATAGATAGATAGATAGATAGATAGATAGATAGATAGATAGATAGATAGATAGATAGATAGAAGATATACATACCCACTTGTCTGTTGATTATCTGCATATGAGAAAAAAAATTATATGCAATAAACAATTATAGCCTCATAAAATTAATTGATATTTGTATAATAATGTATATTGGATTACAAACTTAAGACTTTATTTTACACACATACACACATGTAGCATTTTGTTTAATTATCTACAGAAGCTCTTTAAAATCGAAATATATTGGATTGGTCTGAACCAACATGCATAATATACTGCTGCATAGATCATATATTTTTAACTTCAATTTTACCTACAAATAAACCTTGTGCAATTTAATTGTTATTCTTACATTTTCTTTTCTTTACAAAGATGAAAACCAGGAAAAGAAGGATGTTGATGATGCAGACAACACACAGGAGAATTATTAGTGTCTGTGTATTGTGTTGCGTGTCGGAATTATCTAAAACAGGCAGACAGAGAATAATACAGACATTAGGTTTCATCTGGTTGTTTTGCTTGTTTTAATTAATTTATCTTCCTCCTTTAAATTCAACCACAGCCCAGATCAGGAAGACTTTATCATTTTTTAGTAAATAGCATAGCCCTTCATGAAATGTGAAGACTTGAAGCTGCCCCTCACTTCTTACTATTTGTAAATATTATAAAGACACATTTCTCTAACTATTTTTTACAGTACAAATAAAATTTATAGTTAAAAATAAAAAGTTTATTTCTAGTTAAAATCCTGACATAGAAGCATAATGCTGATGTACAGAGGGGATTTGTACATTTGATTGCTCCTAATTTCCATGTACAAGTGGAAAGGACACTTTCCAACTCATGAACATAATTCTGGACGTTTTTATATCCAGGACCCTTCCATAACTTGTCCGCATGTGAGTGCAAATATGTGGACAAAACAATTGTACTTAAGGGATAAACCCAGCCCTTACTGTACAATTTAAATATTAAATCCAGCCCACAATGCATATAAACTATTCACTGAGGTCTGACACACCCTTCTTATGAAAGTTCTATACGTGCAGGACTTCAGTGCGTAACTGCGGTACTGCGCATGGGCAATATCAATGGACCAGGCGTACGTAAGTTGCCTGTTGTTCTATGTTGAAAATCCAACCCAAAATTTTTACAAAGAATAGATTTAGCCGAGAGATGCTGTCAATAACGCCCAGTAAAGCTGTCCATACATTGGAGCAATTCTCACCTGACCGTGGACAATGAACGAGATGCTAGCCACTAGGGAAAGGTTCTGGTATCGGTACTACTCCCTCTCCTGCTGAGACCAATAATTCTGTTGAGATTGACAGGAGGCCTTAGCAGCTCATTGGTTGCATGGACCTCCTGTTAATCTTTGCAATTATTTACTGCCCAGAACTCCTGTTAATCTTGGCAGGAGACCCATGCAGCTAGCTGATTGGCTGGCTGGAGAAACTCTGATCAGTAGTGTGTGGCACTTCCACCTCTAAGTTTTTCTCTGACTCCATAATGACCAGCAAGTATAGCTTTCCCTTTTAGAAGTTTTAGTAAATCTGTCCCATGCTGTCTTCTCACCTTTTTTCCCTTCGGGATTAGCGTCCTCTCCTACTCCAAAACATAATATGTTTGCAATTCATAACCCCCTTACAACTAGAGTGGATATACCCATAACTCCCCACTTGCAATAATATTGTGAGATCCCACAAACATCAAAGTTGTCTGGAGATTATGAGCCGTATTCAGAGATCCGTTTTATAAAAGTATGCAATTATACGCACGCACATAGCAGGGCAACACCCATGACACTCCCCTCACATTGTCATTGACTTATGAGTGCCACAGAGAACCCTTCTGTCTACGTGTGTAGTTACTGGCGTACATCAAGGTACGAACGTACATATCTATCTAACCGTGCCCTACGATCCTAAAAATAGGCACGCAATTCCATGTGAAAACGGATCTGTGAATACAGCCCTGTGATTCAATTACAGTCACCTGTATTGTAGTAGTTTAGAATCTGGATCTGGTGATCTGGAATTCAGAGATTGAAAATAGGAGAGGAAAGTTACTCCTGGGCAGAACCATGTGGATTTCAGGAGGAGTCAAGTTAATTGTATTCTTTGCATGCAGAAATGTGTATTTGAATTGCTTACTACATACAGATAGTGACCATCTTTTCTGTTACACCGTAGCTAGACTTGGGCTGGGAAACGCCACCTCTCATCTCTAATACTGTTTGCAACAAATAAAATTTGCCTGCCCTGAAATCAACATGGTTTTGCCCAGGAGTAAATTCCTCTCTTATTTTCAACTTCTGAATCAGGTCCCAGATCTGTAAGTAACGGATGCATAGGGAATCACAATCCCAGGGTTCTGTAATCCAGTAATCCATGCAATCTTGCCACTATGCAATCCCCCACACACAACGGATTTACAGAATGGTTAAAAAGTCTGTATCAGTTAGTATCTACTGTATATTATAATACCATCTCATTCCCACATGCAATCACAACCCGATCCCTCTGTCAAAGTTCTTATTTCTGAAAATGGTGGAATGGGTTCTGATTAGGAAGTTTTAATGCATGAGCAGAACACGCACATCATTTGTAATCCGAATGCAGACAATTGAGAATAAAATTGGGGATGAGGATCCAGATGTTAAGGTTAAGGTAATATTGTGTTAAGAACATATTTTATAATTATTCATACCATGAAACCTTAGACGTGTGCCAGAACCTTCCTCCAGAATTGTCTTATTTACATTTGCATTAGAATCCAAACACCATCTTATGGCAACACGACAGTAGAAGGTGGTGTTATCCGGACCATGGAACTCTTTTAGAAGGAGATTGGCTCCTCCCACCAGCCTGGTCTTCCCCTTATAATCCAGGTGAATATAGTCTGGGTTTGGGTGATAAATAAAGTGCTCTCTTGGGTTTCCCATTATCCAGTAGACCTCAGTCCATAATATATCTCTGTTGTCTTCTACAGAAAAGCTGCAGGTTATTATGGCAGAATTGTGGAATAAAACTTCTGGTGGCTGAATGATATTTAATGTGTTTCCATTTTCTTAAAATGAAATATAATTAGAAAATATAAGACAATAGTTTACTTATATAAAACAAATACAGCAAGAAAACTACAGTAATGAGAAGATGATAGAACACATATAAGTATGTAGAATGTCATGAACAGTTGGGCCTAGATATAGTTTTCCCTGCCATAATAATGTTTTCGTTACATGGCAGGGAAACTAGATTGTAGCCCCTTTAATAAATCAATAAAACTATGTTTACTTACCCCATTTAGTAGCTGGCAGCTTCCTGCAGAGATTAGACACAATAGAGATGACATCACCCATTCAATTCAAAAGATGAGTCATATACTCTTTTATAGGATATTGAATGGGTGACATTTCTGTAGTTAACCTTCTATGAAATACCTTTCCTTGTTTTTGGAACAGGTTTAACTAAATACAACTGTATTGGGAATTAGTGTAGATGTAACAGATATCAGAGTTTGGACATTTACACATCTTCCAAAATATAGTCGCACCAAAAAGCTGCGGTAGCTAAGAAACAGCGAGGATCTGGCTTTGGATCTCTACTAGAACTGTGCTCAGAGCTCTCAGCACAGTGACAGCAGAGGTTTGAATCCAGTCAAGTCATCTTAAAACAATAGCTCTAAGTTTTCATTCCACCTATATGTTGCTCCCTGACACCTCTCTTTTGCGTCAACAACAAAAAAGAATGAATGTTATGGTGTATACAGGACAGCACAGTGGCTCAATGTGTAGCATTTCTGTCTCAGCACTTAGGTCATAAATTCGATTCCTGGAACAGGTCTTATCTGTGTAGAGTTTGTATGTTCTCCCTGTGTCTGTGTGTGTTTCCTCCAAAACTAAAAAAAAACATGCTGGTAGGTTAATTGGCTGCTTTATAAATTAGCCATAGTCTGTGTGTGTATATCTGTGGTAGGGAAATTAGAATGTAGGGACTGATGTTAATGTGATATATTCTCTCTGTGTGCTACATAATCTGATAGCATTATATGAAAACCTATTAATAAATAAACATATATTGGTGCAACATACATACAGAAGACAGGTGAGATAATATATAGCAACACAGTGCTATAACAATACTTATATAAATACTTAATAAATACTTAAAACAAAACTTATATAACCGAGTTCTCAAATACAGTACTTTATGCCTAAGATAAATGATCAGGTTGTGTGATATAACATATTAAGGGAGTATACTAATTCTGAATAATATATAAAAACACGAGGAGTGCAATGCTTATAATGGGCTGAATTCAGACTTCAGAGCTGTGCTCAGTTTCTGTACATTGTACATTGTAGTTTAACTGTCTTTGCTTTTCCAAATCTGTACACTCTCCAAGTAATGTGAGAACCTGTGCTAAGAACTTTCCCAATGTCCAAGTAAATATGAGAGAGAGAGAGAGAGAAGGAGAGAGAAGGAGAGAAAGAGAGGTATCATATGACGAAAGGAGAGAGAGAGAGAGAGAGAGGGGTCCGGATTTAGACTACCGGGCGGATATCATATATTTTTAAGACTGCATATACGCAATCTACTTAAGGAAAAGATACGTAGATTATGTAAAAAAATATGCATGCGCAGTAGTAAAAAATACAGGCGTATATGATATAGATATCTTCTGTTTATATCAGTGTTACCTGAAGGTGAATCAGATACTTACGTAGAATGAGGAGACTTGTTCCACCATCTCTATATGTGAGAAGAGATTTATCATCATTTGAAGAAAACTCTATGTCATAGTTGTATGTGCCTTGGTGTGAAGAGGTAACTTGACTGATCTGGAAATATACATTATTCTCTGCTCTCCTCTGTGTGCAGTTTGTTTCATAGTTACTGTAATATTTACAGTTAAAGCAAAATACTCTACAGCTCCTCACATTAAGATTCTTCCTCTTCTTTGTTGTAAAGTGAGAGAGAACGGTGACAGTGTCTCCATATAGAGCAGGGATAATGGATGGATGTTCCCCAATCACCTCGTTCTCACCTGGAAAACAAATTATAATAACACTATTAAACACTCCTTTTGCATAAACAGGCCTTCCATAGTCTGGGTTTACCTCAAAAATTTAAATGGTGTAGGTAAAGAATTGGGAATCGGTGCACAGAGAGAAGACACCAACACTGTGCAGTGTAATAAGAAGATTCACCCACTTGTGATGTTATTGTGATCTTATTCCATTGTAGGAGGAATCGTTCCTCTTAAATTTAGATGAATCACACTGTGTTGCAATGCAAGAATGTGTGCACATACACAGAACACAAACTAGGGAAAATCATATGTTAGGTTCAGGTCTTTAGACTTTGCATCCAAGGTAGGTTCATGACTGAGGATCGGATCCACATTTTGGGGTCTTTTCTGTACGTTAGCCTCCACTGTGAAGGCTATCGTATGGAATGGCTGATCCACAGTCCTGCATGTGCCAGCTGGACCATAACCTTAACTGCTTCGCCTGGAAACCCTTCAAGTGGAATACTGCATTGTGCATGAGGTCTTAGTGTAATTTGCATTCTTCTGCCCACCTCTCATGTGTATCTTCGTGCGTGGGGGCTGTGATCAGCAAAAAGTGCAGCATTAGTCATTGCAGAGATAATGGTAGTGTGCGTGCAGTGACTGCAGTGTCAAGTCGAAAAGTAAAGAATAACAGTGAATTGTGAAGAATATACTATTCACCAACTCTAACAGCCACCAGAGGTCAGTGTTGCAATCTTCTTTAAATGGTGGGGGGAACAGCATTTAATTGTAGCGCAAGGGGAAGGGGTTTTTGGTAAATGGGTAGGTACACTCCTCAATATTTGTAGGAGGCAAAGCCATGCGGTGGGTCCTGTGCTGCTGCCCTCGGGGGAGTGCACTTTGAAGGGGGTTAGTATCCGGACTCGACCCACTTACCTGGGGGGCGCTTTGGACAGGGGATGCCTGCCCTGATATATTTATTGCATCTACTGTCCCCCTCCTGCTATTTTCGCCACCTTCTGTCTTATATCCAAATTGATAGTCTTTTACAATTCCAATCAATAAATTGGTGCCCCCTATTTAAAATCCACAATGTTGTCCGTGTGTTTATTTCATGGGTTTTTGGTGGGTAAGCAGTGTGTCGGCCTGTGCTTATCCTTGAGTATCTAACCACAACAGACAGCTGACTGCCCTCTTATAGACTTTCTTGGCTTACTCAGTACATGTAGTATCAGCCAATGGAATTCAGGCAACACCCCAGTATCAGGACAGATTTATGAGAGACCAGGATCTGGGTCTGTAACACATTGGCTCAGTCAGTAACAAACTGAGGTCAATACTAAACAATAAACATAATACAGCAAAGTAGTAATCAACAATGCTGAAAACAACCAAGAAGATTCATCTGTAGAACAGTTTATCCTAATTTATATGAATAATTAAAGTCTTTTACATATAGAGTGTGTATAAAACTTACTTTTACTGATCTACAAAACAAACATACAAAATATATCTAAATACCAATCTTCTCTTCTCATAAAATATCTCCAAGGTGAACCCCTCAACTCTGTACATGATCTGTATCTTTTCCTCTGTACCCTGCTCTGTAGAATGAAGTTTCCAGCTCAATAAAAATTTTATCAGCCTCCAAACACTCAGTCACTCCCCCAAAAACTCATGTTTCTGAATACCAAATTCCCAAAAATGTACCTTAACCTTTTACTCAACTGACAGCTTACTATCTATTACCCTTCCCTTTACATGACCCACATTAAGCGTTCATGTTTTCTCTCTCCATACCCAACTATACTACAGTCCTGATTTTTCTATTACGGCTGACTGATCAAACATGACATGATTACAAACAAAACAGAAGAGAGAACTTATAGAAGGTGAAGGATTCATAAACAATCAATGATTGATGACTCCACCTCTCAGAATCCAACATTCATACAAATAAAGACTTGGACAACTTTATTGGATTTTAAAAAGGGACCATGGGGCAGATCCAGAACTACGCTTTTCCGCGATTTTACGCATGGCGGAGACGTAAATTCGCTGTTACGTACGCACTGCGCATGTGCACCATAGAAAATACGCACATTCACGTAGCGTAATTGTGAACGTATGGGAGATTCACGTATGTGTCACGTAAATACTTATGTGTGGGCGTGCCAATTTTACGTTCGCCAACAATACGTGCGTTTTACGTGAAGTAGGCGGGGGGTGGTATTTAAAGTGTACAGTATGGGCGTGCTAAGCTGCGTACGTTCACGTAGTCTGTACGCCCGTTAGCGGACGTATTCTGTTACGTTAGGAAAAGTTAAGGTAGGGTTTGGGTCGCGTAATTTGAGAAAATACGTCCGTGCAAGGGGTGTGCCGTGGGGAGTGTATTGACCTTACGTGTACGAAAATACGCACCGCTAAAATACGTACGCACACACGTAGTTCAGGATCTACCCCATTGTTCCTAAATATAAAGTAAAGCAGGGCACACAATGGACTTTTCCTTAATGATATGACATCTTGAACAAGCCTCTGTCCGCAATCTAAAGCCACAACCTGCATCACGATGCACTTAGTATTTTTTTTTTTTTTTCCCTTTTGATGTACAATTATATAGTTTTGCAAATAAAAAATAATAATATTTTCTCTCTCTCTCCCTCTCTCCCTCTCTCCCTCTCTCCCTCTCTCTCCCTGTCTGTCTATCTGTCCTATCTATCTGTCTGTCTGCCTTCCTTTCTGTCTTTTCTATCTATCTATCTATCTATCTATCTATCTATCTATCTCATATCTATCTATCTAAGCAGAGGCGGAACTAGTGAGTTGTGGGTCCAGGTGCAAAAAAAATGTGCTTTAGCCCTACTGTTATCCCAGGTAGCCCGGTGGGGAGCTTCGGCGGTGCCGTGATGACAGCTGTGGGCCCTGGTGCCGCTGCACCTGTTGCACCAATGATAGTTCCGCCCCTGTATCTAAGTATAACAGTAGACCAATTGTGTTGCATATCTGTGTATGTGAGAGCCCTCCCATCAATCATTTTCTAAAGCCAACATTGTTCCCTTCCTCATTGGAGCTAAATTCCCCAGTACATTGACAGATACAGATTCTTCTCTTGCAGCTTTCCAGGAGACGCCGCTACAATTCCCAGGCAGGGTAGGGTAAGATTACTGCACGGAGTTGCAAAGCATGGCCATGAGGCTGCTAAATTCTTTCATTTAGGGTCTCCTTCTATCGCTTTAAGGTAGTTTTTGCGCCATTCCCCTGTGATTCATGCTGCCTGAGATATTTTTTCTCTTCTGCCCTTTTAAGCCGATCTTACGCTGCTGCCTGTTGTTTTAACGCCAGCCAGCGTAGGTCTGGATCAGGCCCATTGTGTAAATTCTTTTGATTCATGTTACTGTACTTAGTTACATTTGCCCTACTGTGGTGTTTTTTTAGATAATGATTTAATAAAAACGAATTTTTAAAGGGTTCATTGTTTCTGTCTCCTAATATATATTTAGTGTGCGACCTTAACAAATCTCAATCCAGGCTGCAGTTATTTCTGCAACCATCTTTGTACTTCTCACCCACCTTAAGACTAGAGCAGCACCTTTTTTTCTCCTACATGCCTGTACCTTTCCATTATTGATTTAGTAGCTGGTGCGGCTGTTTTTTCTTTATTAATAGTGTTTATTCCTTACTATTTTTTAGCATGGTGCTTTTATAATTTATTAACATATAATATGAACACATATATGGAGAGTGTATAATTAGTGGATGACTAAGAAGATTTTGTTTTGATACAAACTCTAGCCTCCCGGTAATATTTACCACTGAGTTAGACAACAGTCTTATTCCTTGATACGAATACAGGTCCTAAATAGGTGGACATGTTCAGAGTGTATAATATTTTAATAATTCCTACTTTTCTATTTGTTTTTCAACTTTCACTTTTAAAATGTATTAATAAAAGTTCATTTTTATTTCAAACACACTCAATAAAAATGCATCTGAGTGCCCAAACTTAATAAGCATTGCTTTTCTTTTCTTGGAAATTATAAAACTCATGGGTGTCAGTGAAGACTTAAATCGCTGGCAGTTGGTCATGTAATCATGTGTCAGGGTATAAAAGTAAGATGTAAATGTATTTCAGCTGCTTGTTTAGACTCAAACAGAAGCTATGGCTTTTTGAGTGCTGCATGTGCATAGTGGATATTTAATGTGCAGTTTAGCCCTAATAAGGGCAACATAAAGGACAGCACAACAGGAGGACCACAACCATCACCAGCCCATGGTTCATCGCAGGCAGCGCATAACACATCATGTTTGTCTGGCATTTGAACTTTGACTCCCTGTCTGATCAGGAGGTAAGTCAAATGGACCCAGCAACATCACAGTCTCATGCAGTGTCTGGGCTGCACAAATTACTGGGTGTTATTCACTCTTTGGCCACGGGGTCATTCCAGTCTGTGACTGGCAGAGTGGTTGGAATATCACAGGTGACATTTTCACGTTAAATAATCTGTTAAGTGCACTGATTAAATTGTCGCGTACATATATCTGCTTCCCCACCCAGGAGGAAACTTGGCGTGACCTGAAGTTACACTTTTATCGGCTCTCTGGATTTCCCGATGTCCTTGGAGCGATAGATTGTACACATATTGCGCTGAGACCACCTAAAAGCAGGGCACATTTATATACCAATCGCCACCTTTACCACTCATGCGCAGATGGTCTGTAATGCTAATAGCGTTCTGTGTGAAGTTTCATTATTTTTTATGTAATACTGGAGATTTTAAAGTAAACTCTGGAGATTTACAGTGAAACAAGCATTTCCCTATACATAACATTATATTCATAAAACATACAAAAAAAATCTCCGGACATAGTTTAAAATTCGCCATGCAAAATCTGCCTATAGCAAATACAGAGATTTGGAGATTTTTTTGGGAGATTTAAATCTCCCCTTAGTAAATGAGGCCCCTGGTGTTCACTAGAAGGGTGCGCCTCTGATAAACAGATATTTCTCCCCCATATTTTTCTGCGCCAAATTGAAATTGTGCACGCCACCTCTACCGCCACAGCGAGATACCCTCCAGTACCTCCGCCCGCCACCGAAAACCCTAAAACACCCCCAACAATTGCTGCACACATTTTGAGTTCCCACTAACTGAAAGATGAACCCCATTAACTCTTTAGAGCAAGGTATGGTCATGACACAATTGGGAATGTAAAACAACCTGTCCCCCTAACAATAACCTAAATTTACTTATTGACCTATTTAGTTCTTCTTTGGCCCTGTTCAATTTCTTAATAGAACCGGGTCCTTTCCAAACCCATCTTGGAATCACTGCGGACCAATAAATCGGCCAAGACAGAAATAGGGTGTGAATGGAAGTTATATCACTTTTAATTGCCAATACAATGCTACAGGACATGGAATAACCCACGTCTTTAACTACTAAATATACGGTGCTCGGTTCTTTTTAAGAGATACAAAATAAACAACTTAAACAAAATAATAAAGTTATGTTAATTAATTAATACATAATAACAAAGGACCTGATTCACACTTAAGAATTCGTATGATTTTACGGTGCGTATATTTAAGAACGGATGCACTGCGCATACGTAGTAACTTTTATATGCTATTTTAACTTACTTAAGTTCGCAAATTCCATGCTCACTATGAACTTAAAACCTCTAGGCTCAAAGTGACATACACAAAAATGAGCGTTCCATGCATAATGAACTCAGCTGATATGAAGATTTGGGTGGAGAGAGGCATTTAAATGACCAAATAAAGGCGCGGTTATGCAGATAAGTTCCTAAGTAGTCTCCCTACGCATTCAAATGCGAACCTACAGTTAAGGGAGCCCAATGGCACTCGTAAGTCACATAAGAACCTGAAAACTGGGGGTGTGCCGAGGGAGCTTCCTTGCTATTAGTTGCGTATATTTAGGAACCTATCGCGTTCTTAAGTGTGAATCAGGTCCAAAATATGTCTGTGTTTTTGCTTTGTCTACCTATTACACAACTATTAATTCATTATGTAAATTGTAAAAAATAAAATAATAGTAATAACAGCCATTTGCTACCTAGAATTATTGTGTATCAATATTCAGTGTAAAGAAAGCTATTATATGACATATTTTTCAGTCTCACCTTTCATTGTTATTACAGTGCCATCCATGCTCTGCTTATTTTTTATGCGACCATTCTGGTAAGTGATTTGCACCCGGCAGCAGTAACGATCATACGACCTCTGTATATTATGTATAGTAATTGCTGCATTCCTGGTTTCTCTAAAAAACATCACACATATTCTTCCTTCATATCCAGGAGATGAGACATTTGTTGAGGTGTTGTATATTTCATTATTTTCCCCTCCACATTTATGAACCGAACCAGCTCTCACTGAGACGTCCACTGATGAGACTCTGTCATCACTATCTGGATACACAAATCTACAGGAGAAGGTGACAGATTCCCCTATAAATGTCTCTACATTCCAAGGCTGATCCACACAGTATTGTCCTGCAGATTCCTGGGTCTGACCTGTAATTACAATAACACAGAGAGTAATATAACTTATTATAAAGATCAGGAAGCAAAGAGATCAGAACTCATTAAAGTGACATTTATACATATGCAAGAACCAGTACACAGGAGACACAGACTGTATATACAGTACTTACCCCATAGTAACAGAAAGTACATGACCAGTACACAGGAGACACAGACTGTATATACAGTACTCACCCCAAAGTAAAAGCAAGTACAGGACCAGTACACAGGAGACAATGACTGTATATACAGTACTCACTCCATAGTAACAGCAATTACAGGACCAATACACAGGAGACACAGGCTGTATATACAGTACTCACCCCATAGTAACAGCAAGTACAGAACCAGTACACAGGAGACACAGGCTGTATATACAGTACTCAC
>WWET01005795.1:64246-80561 GCA_011038615.1 Limnodynastes dumerilii
CTGTGTAATAATATAATAATATAATAGTATTAGAGATGAGAGGTGATAAATAACAGTGTGATAGTAAAGCTGGTCAGTATCTGTGTAATAATAATAATAATACAATAGTACTAGAGATGAGAGGTGATAAATAACAGTGTGATAGTAAAGCTGGTCAGTATCTGTGTGCAGTAAGCAATTCAGAGATATCTCCCTGCATGCAAACAATACAATTACCTTGACTCCCCCTGAAATCAACATGGTTTAGCTCAGGAGTAACTCATTTCAAGCACTTACTTAAGTCTGGATCCAGCCCATAGTGACAGTTCTTAGTAGTGATAATTCTACATAGTAAATTTCTTCTCTTTTTATAGACTATGGTCGACTGATGGCCTGCAGAAACTGGGATGGCTATTTTTATTTATTCCCAGGCTCAACATACAGGAATATTTGGTAAGGACAGAATGAACATTTCAGCCTAATGGCCCTGATGCACAAATAGGCCCAGAAGGAGAATTACACAAGTCTCTTCTGTAAGTCCTCTTGACATGTAACATTCGCACCAGATGTTACATGTGGGGGTAAGAGAGAAGGAATGATGGAGATAGACAAGAAGAGAGTAGAGGTAAGGGAGAAGGAAAGAGGAGGAGAGACAGGAAGAGAGTGGGGGTAAGGGAGAAGGAACGAGAGAGAGTGGTTTCCTTGACGATCCATTTAAACATCGGGACTCTCTGCCAGCCTGTTCTTTTCAGAGTGGGCCGGCAGTTTGTAGTATTTATGAAATGTTGGAGTGAAGTTTTACACTCCTGGCGTTAGTGCCTTTATCCCAGTGATCTCCCATTATTACCCCATTTTCCTCCCCCTAATAGCTGTTATTAGGGGGAGGAAAAGGGGTGCATGTGTGGTAAGGGCTACAGGTTCTTATATGAGAATTGTAGTGGATGTGGATTGCAGAGAGGTGAGACAACGAAATAAAACTCAGAATCACTGCACACCAGCGTTTACTAAAATGATTTTACTTTTTGAATTTACTGCATGCACAGTAAAACAAATCAGAAAACTCATATGCAATGCGTCCGGAGCTCAGCACACATCCCAGAGCCACTAAATGTAACACAAGGATTACTTAAACTTTGGAAATTAATTAGTAATCTACCCTCCTTCAATTACTGTAAACTATTTTGTTACTAAAATAACCTTAAGAACAATCATAAATACATTTAAATCAGTAAAGCCTATTTTTTATAGTTATTTTAATTACAGGGCTATCTGTTAACATTACACCTGATAAATTATATTCTTCTTGTAACTTTCTATTTTAGTTACCAACAGTAAACTAATTAATCATTTATACAATATATGAATTAATTTGTCTAGTTTTAAAGTTTAAACTTTCATAAATGAAACAAATTCACAACAAAGTTCATATCATTAATACTATTTTTCTTGGGCTGCGAGCTTAGTGAAGGAAAAGGGATTATCAAAGTCCGTGTTTCAGGAAAATAGTCTTTCAACAATTCTCTATTGCTTCCCTAATATGTAAAGTTCTTCTTATTACACTTCTCAGTAATTCTGCTGTTCTTAAGGAATCTTTTTCAGCACTTTTTCCCCCTCACACCCCTTTCTCCGGCTTCCCAGCACCTCTGCTCTGCTGTCTTCTTTACAGTATTACACACACTCCGGTTTTCCAGCACCTTTGGCGCTTCTCAGCACCGATGCGTCCCCAACCTCACAGCGCCTTTTCTGTCACCTCTCAGCACCTCTGATGCTGTCTCCCAGCACTTCCGGTGCCTTGTCAACACTATCTCCAGCAATCTCTCCCGTTACCTCTGCTGCCTTCTTCACAATACCTCTCTCTCTCTCCGGCTCCTGACACCTTCGCTGGATAAATAAATCCAGCCCATTATCACTTGAAAATGGGCATTATCACATGATAATGCACGTTGTAAATTGACCCCCTTAATTTCAAGTTCCTTCTTAAGTCTGAATCAGGCCCAATGTTATGTAGATCACTGTTATATATATTACTTGCTTCCATAAGGATAATGGAAAAATATTAGACCTCTGGAGGACACAACTCTACATTTTTGTTTATTAATGTGACTTCTATTAACTTGGCATATTCAGCAATTAAAATAACCAAGGAGACCATAGGGCCACAGGGACATAAATAGCAGGTAGGTGTTCACTCCTTACCAGAAGGACAGTGTTAATGTCGTTTGTTTATAGAAATTTGTTTATAACTAGGAGGAGGGCTAGTTAAGGTTTTAGGTGGGAATAGCTAAGTTATTTAGAGAATAGTGGGAAGGTAGTTACAGTTGGTCTCATATACAGCTTTCCCAACTAGGATGCTCATTTCACAAAATGAGTCATACACTTTTTCTGTAGGACATTAAATGGCTGATGACAGCACCATAGGCTGATCTCTGCAGGAAGCCAGTAGCTGCTAACTGGCAAGTAATCAAAGTTTTAATGAGTTATGAAGCCTTATTACATTTACAACCTAGGATGGATATGCACACACTGCTCCACTTGGCAAAGGTCATATTGGACCAGATTTGAACTTCAGCAAAGGGTCTGCAAAAAAGCAGTATTCCATAATGGAATTTTTTCTGAAGGTGGGGCAGGATGTGCCGCTAAGCATTATGGGAATCCGAGAAGTGGGACGGGGCAGGTATGGTAATCGTATAGTAAAGGCTGGGTTTAGCCTTAACTTCTGCAATGTCACCATTTTAAGTGAGGACATTGTAGAAATTTCAAGGTAGGGGTCAGCTCTCATAACTCTGTAGGTAATACATTGTATTGTAGAACATTAATGTAGTTATAATAGAGGTCCATCCTATTCACAAGATTTTTTCACTTACCAAATAACCCTAATTTCTTACAAAAAAAAAGAAGAAGTAATGATAGAAATGGTAACAATTATTTCTACTGAAAACTTGCTGTAACAACATCTTAAATTATATCTGTCTCACACTCTGTGTTTCCATTGTTATATCTACAGAAGAAAGTGGTTGAGTGGTTTGTGCATTAAAACCACATCATGTTATCTCTCAACTATTTAATATCTGAAATCTATTATCCAATGCTTATATAATAACTAATAATTGACAGATATCTAAGATCTAATAAAAATATTATAGCTTATATTTAATGTGTTTCTATTATATAACAAAAATCTAATATATGATAAGTTTCTTGAGTGAAATATCTCAACTTTGAAGCATAAAATGTCAGAAACTATAATGAACTTTCTTTGGTTTATGGAGACTTTCTCAGAGACGTTATGCTTTCCTGAGCAATGCCATAGTCTCTAAGGAATAAATATAATGGACCAGATCCAGACCCCAGCACCTTTTCCGTACATGCAGGGGTCTGGAAGTATGTATGAGAGAGGGGACTGAACTCTCCTATCACATAACCCTGCCTTAAGGAAGACATGTGTATTAGTGGTCTGTACGGCTGCTGATCCGAACATATCTTCCTAACCCTGCCCCTACTGTAAATTTTACATGCTTCCTCCCAACCCTCTTAGCGTGTGAAGGGGAAACACAGCCCTGTTTTTATCTTTTTTACCATTATACTGCGCGATGTTCTGTACGATGATAGTTATGTTAGCAATACTAATGTAATATTTGAAGGACTCCTGTCCCCTCCTGTTCCCTCCAGTTAAACCAGCACACTTACACACTTTGCATGCTTGGGCAAACGGACAGACCAGTTGACCCAGTCCAATATGTGTATTCCCATTATTCCCATATTCTATGGACCATAGTACAGTTGGGCTCAGATACAGCTTTCTTAACCATGATGCTCATCCCGTGACATGGTGGGAAAGGTAGATTGCAGCACATCAGTAAATTATTAAAACTTTGTTTATTTACCACTTAGACATCACCCATTTATTTCACTGAATGAGTCATACACTTTTTCTGTCGGACATTGAATGGGTGAAGTCAGCTCCATTGTCTGATCTCTGCAGGAACCCGTTTTCTGATAATTGGTAATTAAATGTAGGTTTAATGATTTAGGCCCTGGGGAAAATGAGGTAAAGAGGGTGGGGTAGGGATGTAGATTAGGCTGGGAGGGAGGGCTGGGGATATTCCATTAGTATTTTTCCTCCGTAAGATGGTGGTGACATACATGTGTATCCGCACCTACTGATCACACACATAAGTGTAAAACCGGTCCTTAATGATTTATGAAAACCTATTGAACTTTCCCCATCAGATGGGCCCGTAATGCATGCAATTTCCCATTGTGGCAGAAATGTCCCTGTTTCGGGGAAAGGTTTCACTGAGCACAACTGTAATTAAAAATAGAGAACAAATGTGAATATTAAGGAATTTAAGCTACAGCCACCTTACTTAACATACAAACCAATCTAATGGATCATATATATGTAACAACCAAAAAATACAATTAAAGAAAAAGAAAACAATAAATTACAACTAAAATTACAACTGAGAACTTGTGGTGAGACTTAAAGAACTAATTTGTAATATAAATTCTGTATTGCAGTTTGATAACATATAAGCACACCTTCCAGCAGATGTAAGTATTAAAAGGGTGTGCATAAACATACATATATATTTTAGGCCAACAATTGGTCCAGATACAATAAAAAAAAGCAAGAAACAAACAATAGAAAATTAAATATATACAAATAGTAGGCAAGTAGGAAGTGACATGTGAGATAAAAAATAATGGGCATGTGGTATATGATAAAAAAAAAGATGGTGAGCAGGAAGTGGCATATAAAGAAAATATGATGGGCTGGAATGGGCAAACAAAAAATAGTGGGCAGAAAGTAGCATGTAAGCAAAAAGAGGGAAATAGGAAGTGGAATATGAGAAAAAATATTATGGGCCGGAAATAGCATGTACGAGAAAAGGTGGTAGCCACATGTGTATAGTAGAAAAGAGGAAGGTTCAGGGGTGGAATGCATGTGTAGCTTTTTAGAACATTTCTGGTTAAGACACTTTAAATTTACACATGGTCAAAAGTTAAATCTAATTCTTAATTCTCAACAACTGAAAGGATATGTCCCTTGCACAATACAGACATAGGACCTGATCCACACTTAAGAATTCTTCTGGTTTTAGGTGCATATATTTAAGAATGGATGCACTGCGCATGCGTAGTAACTTTTATACGCTATTTGCGTTGGATTGCGTTAGACTTAAGAATGCAAATTCCGTGCTTATCCACTATGAACTTAAAATCTCTAGGTTAGTAGTAACATACGGAAAAACGGCCGTTCAGAGAATAATTAACTTGGCAGATACGAAGATTTGGGTGGAGAGAGGCATTTAAATGACCAAATGAGGGCTCGGTTATGCAGTTATGTTCCTAACTAGATGCTCGCATTCAAATGTGAACCTACAGTTAAGGGAGCAATATGGCACTCGTAAGTCACACAACAACCTGAAAACCGGGGGCGTGACTTGCTATTAGTCACGTATATTTAGGAACCTATCACATTCTTAAGTGTGAATCTGGTTCATAGTCACATTCTCTAATCAAACTTTATTTTTTAGCACTGAAAATAGTTCTATCACCGTTGACATATTTCTTTATTTCATTCTCTGGTTTCACTTTTTAAAATGTAAAGTGGAAGATCTTATAAAATATATGTATTTTTTTAATCAATGTGATAGAAAGAATACACATTAAATATAAGTATATAATTTAATTAAAACAATAGCCAAGCAAATTACAAATTTTTTCCTTAAAACCTTTATTCATTTTAATATTTTTAAAACTTTAATAAATGCAATAGAAAACAATACTCCAATAAAATACTCGTACAAGAAATACATTTTCTGGCAACAGTACCATCACCATCCCAGCATATAAAGCCCTTGGATGATGTAAGGGAGTACAGATAAGATAATACATTTTATCATTTTATATTAGAAACTGTTCTTCTCTTCTTACTAATGCGGAGATAATGGAGTGAATTTCTATCAATCACAATATGGTGGAGCTTGTAACTCACAGATTTGTTTATTCTGTTGATACACACTTAAAGTCTATGCAACTGAAGGTCTAAATAGCTACATGTAGGCAAAACTTTTTGTATAACTCTAAATCAGTATGGAAAGTTGTCATAAGTAACTGTTACAAACATTTTCCAAGAGCCATATTTGAAAAATTGGAAAGAGAAAAGTCAGTCTACATACTCTATAAGTGCTCTATAAGTTTAAATTACAGATGCACGGACAGCCCTGATCTTTATTCTGTCATTTGAGTGTAATGTTATTAATCTTAAAATCTTATATATTTTTGTGGATATATTTATACTGTATTTATAACCATTATCTGATCTGTAAATTACTGACCACATCCTGACCTATAGATGTGGCAAGTAGTGAGAATTCCGATTCATCATTGGAGAAATGTACAAGATATTTATTATGGTTTTCACACCTCAAAACTGCTTTAACATAATGAAATAAAGCCGAGTTACAATCTTCTTGTGAGAGTAATTATAATGAATTCTTATAGTTGTAGCACAATACGTGAGTTGATGTTTTGAGCACCTATATGAAGAGATCAGATGCAAATTTGACTGTAAGGGATACAATTGAAATTATTTATTAAATTGTAATGCTTTCAAATTTGATAATAATGTATAGAAAATGAATTACTGTTGAGACGGCTGAGACAGGATGTAAAGTGAGACAGTTTCTAAATGTGTAACATCTACTTTCCACCACTAACAGTGAAGACTTCTGTATCATCCTTTTCCGTAGCTCAGTGGAAGGGGTGATGTAAAGTAAAAGTTGATCTCTAATTCAGTGCCTTCAACAAGTCTTCTATGCCATTTTATCATTGTGATGGGATGTTGAATTAAATTGAATTGACCAGGAGTTGACTCGGAAAGCCTCTTGTACCCAACCACACCAGCCCTTCCATGTATGGGTGACATACACAGTTTAAGGATTAATTAAAAGTGTATTTATTATAGTGACAATGGTCCTGATTCAGAACTACGCTTCGAAGCGATTTTACGTGTGGCGGAGACGTAAAATCGCAGTTTGGAACGCACTGCGCATGCGCACCATAGAAAATACGCACATTCACGTGGCGTAATTGTAAACGTATGAGCCATTCACGTATTTCTCACGTAAATACTTACGTGTGGGCGTGCCAATTTTACGCGAGTCAACAATATGTTCCAATTACGTGAAGTAGGCGGGAGGGTGGTATGTAAAGTGTACAGCATGGGTGTGCTAAGCGGCGTACGTTCACGTAGTCTATACGTCCGTCAGCGGACGTACGCTGTTACGTCTAAAAAAGTTAAGGTAGGATTTGGGAATCTAGGCCTATGCTCATAAAATGCTCATGTTCATAGCGTATTTACGCCAGCGTACCTCCTCTAGGCACTCCCCTTCTTCGTACATAGTTTTGCTGTGTTACACTCAGCAAACTCTACCTTAACTTTCCAGATAGTAACCACAGGCGTCCAGAAGCTCCTTACGTAGATATGACGCTTAGCACGCCCATACTGTACGATTTAAATGCCTCACCCCACCCTCGGAATGTAATTATGGCTTTCATACGGCAAGCACGCCCCCTCGAGTGTATTTATGAAGTTGTTACTCTCAAGGCCAATACGCGCAGAATTTCTGAGTGTAACATCTTCCCCGCGCATTGGCAGTAAGTACAAATGGCCAGTTTTATGCTTACAACCATCTTAAAAACGCACATGAGCATACGTCTGGATCAGGCCCCTAGTGAGTAATGTTGGGGAACCTAGTGACATGTTATTAACCCGGGTTACATGTAACTGCAAGTTTCTTAAGTGTTTGCAATATTTTATGCTTACATTATATGATTTGAATACGATTTGTGTTATATTTATATGGTGATCAGGATCCATTCATCAGCCTTTTATGTTCTTTGATGTTTTTATTTTGTTGTGTAATTACTTTTGAAAAAAATCGATAAGTGTCAACAAATGTGAGCCTTCCAAATGTGCATTTACCACTTTCATTGGAGGATATGGACCCTCACCCACCCATTGGAGGACTCCACATACACTCACCACATGTCAACAATCCACTATGGCACTGAAGTATCAGATCACCTAAGTAATGAACCCTCTGTTCCACCTATCAAACTAGAGACTTGTTAAACATTTGGACTTAAATACTTAGGACTCTCTGTATGCTGTCATGGCTTTGAGAAAGGGCAAGCCTGCCCAAAACGCGTCAGTTGGCAGTTACGTGGTTTCTTTGCACCGGTGTTCTCTCTCGGGACCTATTACATCCAGCTGGTTTTGGAGCTCCACCTTAGTAAAACATGATATTTCCACCTTCACTGGGTACAGCGCACAGTTGATTTTACTGAAATGTTTTTATTGAAATGTTGGATTTATTGTATTTATTCATTCAGGTGTTTTTTTCTGTATTATATGTTGAATGTTATATAAAATGTTATTTCTTTTTTTTCCCTGAGCGTGCCATTAAATGTTATAGAAGATTGATTCCTACCACATCCACTCTTCTAAAAGGGGTTCATTATATCATCATCATTCGCCTTTTTGTTCACACTTGTTCGTTAAAGGCAGCGCTTTTACCAGTACCTATCTCCTTGCTCATGTTATAAGAGGTCATAGACCCTCTTGGTGCCGGAAGAAGCAGCAAATTTGGCAGAACAACAGCTCTTAAAAACCCTCCTTTCTACAATTTTCTATGTGGCAGCCGTATCATTTCTAAATATGGCCAACTGGATTAGCAACCTCTCTGGGCATCTACTGATATGGGGCTGGCGATGTCATTTTTAATCTTGTCTAGTTACAGCTACTGTTCATTTAAATGATTGCATGCAACTATATTTATAAACCTTTATATGTATTTATAAAACCTTTATATGTATTTTTAAAACCCTTATATGTATTTATAAAACCTTTATATGTATTTATAAATAAGTCCTATATTATTTACTGCCATTACTTCTGATATTAAAATCAACCAAATCCAATGCTATACAGTCAGTGTATACAGTTTGATTTTATCATTAACCTCATATCCTTTAAGCATTCTAAGTAAATACCAATATAAACCAGATATTTCAACTGGAACATTTCCATATCACTGTTTTTTACAGAGAAGAGATGTGTTAATATCCATTGTGGATATCTTCATCACCTCTACCATCATCAAAGGAGTCAATACCATTATCTTCCTGAAACTGTAACCATCATGATTTCCATTATCATCATCATCATCATCCTCATTGTTACAGTAATAATTATCATTACCATTAAAATGACTAACTTGTTTTTATTTTACTTAAATACAAAATGTTGTGTTACTTTTATTTTGTTGTTTATTTTGTTTTTAAAGGCAAACATTTTCAAAGGGGATCCCTTAAATCTGCCATCTCTGGAATAAATGTAGAAACATTTCCTTCACTTATCACTACTTAAATCGTTTTATTGAAGCTGATACAGATTTCATTCAAGGAGGCCTTTCTAGGATTGGAAGACAATCCTTTTGGTAAGCAGTGCCAAATACAGAATTCTGCTTGAGTAAAGTTATAGACAGCAGGGTGATACAGAGCAGATTTCTGTCAGGGTTAATTTTCTGATGGTGGGGCAATATAGCAAATGTATATAATTCAACCATGATTTCTGCACCATCCCCATTTAACACTGGGGCAGTGCTAATGTTTTAGGGTAGGGGTTAGCTATCTTAGAAAGTTAGATTGCAGTACATTGGTTAATCATTAAAGGTTTATCAATTTACCAAATAACAGCTGCTGGCTGTTTTCTACACCATCTCCATTTAGCACTGGGATGGTGCGAAAATTTTAAGGTAGTGGTTAGCTATCTTAACTTTGAATAGGTGAGGAGAGTGCCCCCCCATCCTCCTCCAAATGGTACCTGGATATAGGATCAGGCAATAGATCTCCACTGCTCCGATTGCAGTGACAATGGAGGTCTGGTTCTCGACCTGTGTGCTGAATGATGATAGCAGTGGAGCTGTTGGCTTTGATCAATACATGACAAATATTACGTATTTCATCTTTGTTAAAGATTTATTCTCTTTGAATACTTGAGATGTTCATGTAATACTGCACTGTCCTTACAAGTATTACAGCATTCATTTGTAAAGATATACTGGAGAAGCTCAGATACGGCCTTTCATTCTAAGATGCTCATTTCACGACATGGTGGGAAAGTTAGATTGCAGCCTATTAGTAACTCATTAAAGGTTTATTAATTTACCAATTAACAACTGTTGACTCAGACAATGAAGCTGACACCACCCCCTGTCTGAACTCTGAAGGAAGATATTAGCAGCTAACTGTTAAGTAAACAGAAGTTTAATAATTTCTGCAGCCCTATTAAACTTTCCCCAGCTGGTGAGCCCGCCATACATGCAATTTCTCACGATGAATGGCCAAAATTTCTCTGATTTTGAGATGCCTTTATCTGTGAACTATATAATAAAGTAAAAATTGACTAAAAATAACAGATCTAAATATTTGTTATAGAATTTTTTTTAATATAGAATATAATTTAAATTAGATGTTACTACGTCTTATTCATGTTAAAAGAGACCATATCAGTGCTGGAAGTGGAAATTTAGAAGTGGGGGTATGGAAATTTCAGCACCAGATGTTGGACTCAGACAATGAAGCTGACATCACCCCCTGTCTGAACTCTGAAGGAAGATATTAGCAGCTAACTGTTAAGTAAACAGAAGTTTAATAATTTCTGCAGCCCTATTAAACTTTCCCCAGCTGGTGAGCCCGCCATGCATGCAATTTCCCACGATGAATGGCCGAAATTTCTCTGATTTTGAAACGCCTTTATCTGTGAACTATATAATAAAGTAAAAATTGACTAACAATAACAGATCTTAATATTTGTTATATAATTGTTTTGTAATATAGAGAATAATTTAAATGAGATGTTACTACATCTTATTCATGTTAAAAGAGACCATATACTCTATATCAGTGTTCAAAGTGGAAATTTAGAAGTGGGGGTATGGCAATTATTTATTATTGGCCAGTTTTATGCTTACAACCATCTTAAATTATTATTTATTTGTGTGCACTTAGCTTTATTGTCCCCCTTCTTCAGTTTGATCAGTCTTATTGCCCCCTCTATGTGTCCAGCCAGTCTAACAGCCCCTCTTTATGAGACCACCCAGCTTTATTGCCCCACCTGTGTCCAGCCAGCCTTATTGCCCCCGCTTTTATTTGTGTCCATTCATCCTTATTGTCCCTTTCTTGTGTGGCTTCCCACTCCCCATTTCAAATCCCCATGCCCAAACTGCCTAAAAGAACGCTATAGAAAACTTACCTTTCCTGTCTCTATTCTTGTTCGCTCCTCCGCGGCGCGCTCTCTGCAATCTAATGACATGCACGTGACCTTAGGTCACGCTGACAACTTATTACTAGAGCTGCAGCTGTGCACACCACAGCCAGCTCAGTCAGTGTTATGAACAGCTACCCGCTTCCACACACTTCTGTGAGCCCGCTCAGAGTAAAAAATACAGCCGCTCACAGGATCTGAAAATTCTGTGAGCAGTTGTATTCTTACTCAGAGCTGACTCACAGAAGTGGCGGCATGGCATACAACCGTATACGGGCTCACTTCGAGCACTGCTCTATATTCAATAATAATTCAAACCTGTTATTAATGTTAGAAATAGGAATGAATCAATAAAAAAATGAATTACTTAAAACATTCCATTATAAAGTCCACAGATTATTTTCTTTTAGCTGAGTTATCGATCACATTTTTTACTTCATACAGAAGACCACAAGTCCAGACATGATGAGAAAGACACCAGCGGTGTGTCGGACAATAATAATTATCAGAGTAAATTGCTGTTGAAGTGAAGTTTCCTTAGGAACAGCTGAAACAGACAGATAGTGGAAAATCATGATGATATTAGACAACCGAGTGTAGTTTCAAAGGAAAGAGCTATACAGTCTGGGTCATGTGTCAGAAGTTAGTTCTGTAGGAGTATAAGTGGAACTTATGTCCATGTTTCATTAGTACAGTCTGTCATCCTATGTACACATTTCTTTGCCTTGTTAATTTCTATATGATAATATATTTTACCATTTGCAACAACTGAGTAGATATTTTATTTGTTCAAAACATAATTTATTCCCTGCTTTAAGTTCAAGTTCCTTCATATCACCATATTTCCTTTCCATTCCCATTCTGGCTTTTATTTCATCCAGGAGACTGAATACAAAAGGAAAATGGCAGTCGGAGTCATTATGCAAAATTATACATTGTGTAACTCAGTGCTGAACCTAGAACTGCTCATATTGTGGATCTAGTGACAAGACTTGGTATAACAACTATTAAATTTCCATCCATCATTAAATATTTGAATAGACAAGACAGATGCACTTTACGAAGAGTTGATTGTGAGTAAAGCTGGAGAATGCAACGTCAACTTCATGGAGGCTGATGGACATGCTTTCTATATTGGAATACCTACTTGTTTCTTATATCATCAAATTCCATAATCTAATACCAGAAGATGTCTAATAGTATCACATACCAGAAGATGTCTAATAGTATCACATATATGACCAATGTCCACACCAACAAGAGCAAACATTCACATGAACAAGGAACAACATTGATTATTTTATTGGGCAAAACATATATCATATATAACTTTGTATATATGAGTGTGTGTGTGTGTGTGTGTGTGTGTGTGTGTGTGATGTTTTTTCCTTATTAAAAATAGTTTTTTTGTTTTTACACACACACATGCACGCACATAACACTTTTATATCTTCACAGTTTATATCTTCTTACCATGAAACCTGAGACAAGTACCAGAACCTTCCTCCAGAATTGTCTTATTTACATTTGCATTTGAATCCAAACACTGTCTTATGGCAACACGACAGTAAAGGTGGTGTTATCCAGACCATGGAACTCTTCTAGAAGGAGATTGGCTCCTCCCACCAGCCTGGTCTTCCCCTTATAATCCGGGTGAATGTAGTCTGGGTTTAGGTGATAAATAAAGTGCTCTCTTGGGTTTCCCATCATCCAGTAGACCTCAGTCCACAATATATCTCTGTTGTCTTCCACAGAAAATTTGCAACTGATTATTGTAGTATTCTGGAATAAAACTTCTGGAGGCTGAATGATGTTTAATGAGTCTCCATTACCTTAAATTAAAAATGGTACAATGTGACTTTTCCCCCCCCAAAAAAAATAAAAAATAAAATAATATATATATATTTGGGAATTAAGAGGTTATGCAGAGGGATAAATCTGGTTAAGGTAGATTTAACTGTAGTGAAGAGATAAATATGGAGAAGTAGTGAGGGCTTATTAAGTCCAAGGGAGATTAAACTCCCTGGTTGTGGAATTTCAAGACAGACAGTCTACCTTTTTGGTGAGGTCATGGATTGAGGAGGAGATGGGATCTTGTCATAGGTTCTATATAACCTATAGGTTCTATATAAGAAGTGGATTCCTGTTTGTATTTGCCCGACCTCCCACCCTCATTAACTATCAATAGAATATCTAGACTGGCAGATCGCAGATTGAGCTCAATGCTTGACTGACGCTCAGTGCTTATGTCTTGTCATATGAATGCACACTTGGAGCAAGTCTTCCAAGGTACATTCCTCTGTGAGAAATGTGAGCACTTGGTCTCTCTGGAAGCCCAGGTAACTGATCTAAAGCAGACCATTGCAACATTGAGGAAGATTGCAAATCTTGAGCAGAGTCTACAGCTTACTGTTGATGTTTTGAGCAGAGACAGAAGAGGATGCACAGGTAGGCAGCTGGGTAACAGTTAGAAGGGGTGGCTGGGGAAGGAAGAGGCAGGCCAGTTCTGAGCTGAGCAATCCCAGTAGATTTGCCAAATTAGATGAAGATACTGTGGAAGGCTGAGTGAGACTGTTTCTTCTAGCAGCCAGGGGAACAGTCTCTCAGGCTTAGAGGAGACCAATAGTAATCAGAGAACTAGGAAGATTGTGGTAGTAGGGGATTCAATTATTAGGAAGGTAGACAGGCAAATCTGTTACAGGGACCGTGCATGACGAACAGTGAGCTGTCTTCCTGGTGCTCGAGTTTGACATATCGTGGATCATGTGGACAGATTGTAGGGAGCGGCTGGGAATGACCCAGCGGTCTTGGTGCATGTTTGTACCAATGACAGGGTTAGAGGGAGATGGGGTGTCCTTAAGAATGATTTCAGGAACCTGTGCCTCAAACTTAAGGCAAGGACATCCAAGGTCGTATTTTCAGAAATACTACCTGTGCCACGCGCTAGTCCAGAGAGGCAGAGGGAGATTAGGGAGGTAAATGCTTGGCTAAGAGATTGATGTAGGAAAGAGGGTTTGGGGTTTTTAGAGCACTGGGCTGTTTTCTCAGTTAGATGCCATCTTTATTGCCATGATGGATTGCACCTGAATGTGGAAGGGGCTGCTGTGCTAGGGGAAAGAATGGTTAGAAGGTTGGAGGAGATTTTAAACTAGGGTTTGGGTGGGAAGTGCAGGAAAGCGAGGAAAAATGGGATAGACATCGAGTGCAGTAAGGAGGAATATAGTAAGAATCAAGGGGGTGTAGAGGTGGGAATAGGAAGAACAGCTGTTAAGAAGGTGCCCTTGTTAAAACCAGTAAGAAAAACAGCCTTAGCAAAGGAAAAACAAATAAAAAACGGGAGAAAATAGACTTTAATGTATGCTTGCAAATGCAAGAAGCCTGTCAGGTAAAATGGGGGAGTTAGAACTAGAAGCAATGAAAGAGCAAAATTATATTATAAGCATTACTGAGACATGGTGGGATGATACACAGGACTGGACAGTCAACTTGGAGGGTTATACTCTGTTCAGGAGGGATAGGATAAATAAAAAGTGAGGAGGAATTTGTCTTTATGTTAAGCCCATTTTAAAACCAAGTATACAGGACGTTATCTATGAGGGTATTGGTGATAATATAGAAGCATTGTGGGTGGAAATATCCATTGGAAGTTCAAATTTCTGATAGGGATGTGCTATAATATTGTACCAAATATTATTTTAATTGAGGAAGGAAGGAATCTTCTACAGCAAATTAAAAAGGCAGCACAGCTAGGTCAAGTTTTAATTATGGGGGATTTTAATTATCCAGACATTGGTCCGG
Source organism: Limnodynastes dumerilii (assembly GCA_011038615.1). Taxonomy (NCBI): domain Eukaryota; kingdom Metazoa; phylum Chordata; class Amphibia; order Anura; family Limnodynastidae; genus Limnodynastes; species Limnodynastes dumerilii. Next base: position 79,362 of record WWET01005795.1, read on the forward strand.
ATCCAGAACTACGTCCGTCTTCCATAGACTGCATATACGCAATCTACGTATCATAACGATACACAGATTACGTACAAAAGCTACTGCGCATGCGCAGTAGCTACTGTTTATTGAACTACGTCCGTCTATGGAAGACGGACGTAGTTCTGGATCCGGCCCATTGATTGGAGTACTGAGACTTATGGTACAGTTAGGGGAAACGGGTTTCTCAGCATGCTAAAAGACCATTACATGTCCCAATTAGTAGAGGAACCAATTAGGAAGCAGTTTATACTGGACCTAGTAATAACAAATAATGTAGATGTTATATCAAATATTCAAGTAAGGGAACACTTAGGAAACAGTGATCATAATATGATCACATTCGAGATTAGTTTCCAGAAGCAACAGTATAAGGGATTAACTAGGACTTAAAATTTTAGAAAAGCTAATTTTAATATGCTAAAGGAATCTATAAAAGACATAAACTGGGATGCAGTTTAGGAAGGAAAAAATACAGAAGAAAAGTGGTCTGTCTTCAAAATGATGTTAGAAACATATACACATAAGTTCATTCCTATAGAAGCAAACATAAAAGAGTCAAGTCTAAACCAATGTGGCTAAATAAAAAGGTTAGGGGTGAAATGAAAAAAAAGAAGCATGCATTTAAATTGTTTAAATCTAAAGGAACTGAGGAGTGCTTCCATATCTATAAGGAATGTAATAAGAAATGCAAAAAGGAAATCAGATTAGCAAAAATAGAGACTGAAAAACAAGTTGCAAAAGAAAGTAAGACAAACCCTAAAAAGTTTTTTAAGTATATAAATAGCAAAAGGATCAAAAAAGACAATATAGGACCCCTAAAAAGTGAGATGGGTGGATTGATAAATGATGAAAAGGAAAAAGCAGAGGTATTAAACACTTTCTTTCCTTCAGTGTATACTAGAGAGGAAGAAATGGTAGGAATAATACATAAAAATGGAAATCCAACCGTACCATCACATAATATTTGTTTTACAGAAGAAGAAGTCCAAAGGCGGTTGAAGAAAATTAAGATAAATAAAGCTCCTGGCCCTGATGGTATACATCCAAGGGTTCTAATGGAGCTACATTCAGAAATTGCTAGACCATTGTTTTTAATTTTCATAGACTCAATCTCAACAGGCTGTGTACCAAGGGATTGGCGCATAGCAGATGTAGTGCCATTGTTTAAAAAGGGAA
>WWET01005796.1:30786-49887 GCA_011038615.1 Limnodynastes dumerilii
CTTTACCGTGCCTGGTGCCGCCCCTTCATATTTTGCCCCCCCCCTCCGTTCCGACACTTATGCATACTAGAAGATGTGTAATATGTAATGTGGAGAGAAGGATATCTCTGAATAGGAAAGTTATAATATGTAATGTGGGGAGATGCAACAAAATAAAATCTTGATCCTGATCTTTATCTAAAATTATCCTCTACATAACTAATGTTATGGTAATGGTTATATTTGGTTAAAGTTACTTGTTTTGCTTCACCTGATTCCATAGTGGGTAAGTGGTACTCTCCAAAAATGCTTTAGGTCACATGACTGCCTTGCAAGCTACAGTGTAGTGCATGCTCAAATCAACTAAGTAGTTTTAGGATACACAGCTGAACTCCTTAAAATATTCCCTCATCACCTATTCTAACTGTATAATGCTGGCCTGGCCAACAGCTGGAAAGCCACAGGTTAGACAGACCTGGTATAATAGAAAAGAAAGAGAAATGCATGCTTAAAAGTTAAGTGCCTTAATAAGTATATTTGGAATTGCATTTTTATTTTATTTTCCTTATTTATATATTATGTTCTTTAACACTTAAAATATTTTAATACATTGTACATTTAAGCATTTAAAATGCAACTTGTTCCCTAATTCAAAGGCTTGCATTTAAAGACTTTTTCTATAAAAAGAGATAATTGTGTTTAATGGAAAAATAGATTTGCCTGATATACACCAGATAAAAAAATTTGATGGAATCAGATGGAACATTGCACTTGGACAAAACCGTATTGAATTGCAGTGGATGCAAATCTGTTGCAAACAGTATTTGAGTTGAGAAATTATGTTTTTTACATTTACAGTGTAAACGTCAAACTGGTCAGTATCTGTGTACAATATTATTTTGCCCAGATGTAAGTTTCCACCTCATTTCCTCTTATTTTCAAACTCTGGATCTTTATGTCAACTTTGTTTACAGTCTTGATGTCACAAATCGCAGCAAACATCGCACTTACCGGACCATGTGTCAGCGGTCTGCAGTTCTCTCCAGGGCTTCTGGTGTTCTGAAAGCTCAAAGACTGTCACAGTCATAGTGTCAGCCTCTACTACTTACCCTACTGCTGTATGATCCAGGCGTTCCACGTGAACTTCTGGCGCTAAGTCCAGCGGTACCTCTGGTCGGTGGGCGCCGCCATCTTGGATCTGGTCACACGCTCCTGAATCTCCAATGGCAGCGCTCCTGTCAAAACTCTGACCAATCAGCGGGTAACAACTAGTCTTCTCTAGGTGCCTGGTTCGGTCATCCTGGTCTCGCTGTCCTGGTCCTGCCGTCCTGGTCTTGCCATCCTGGTCTCGCTGTCCTTGTCCTGCTGTCCTGGTCTCGCTGTCCTGCTCCTGCCATCCTGGTCTCGCTGTCGTGGTCCTGCTGTCCTAGTCTCGCCATCCTGGTCTCGCCATCCTGGTCTCGCTGTCCTGGTCCTGCCGTCCTGGTCTCACTATCCTGGTCCTGCCATCCTGGGTCCTTTTCTGGTTCCAGTTGCCGTGGTCCTCGCAGTCCAGTCCAGCAGCCTTGTAGTCCAGTCTGGTCCAGCAGCCTTGCAGTCCAGTCCAGTCCTGTAGCCTGGAAGTCCAGTCCGGTCCAGCAGCCTTGCAGTCCAGTCCAGCAGCCTTGTAGTCCAGTCCGGTCCCACAGCTTTGCAGTCCAGTCCGGTCCAGCAGCCTTGCAGTCCAGTCCTGTCCAGCAGCCTTGCAGTCCAGTTCGGTCTAGCAGCCTTGCAGTCCATTCCGTTTCAGCAACCTTGCAGTTCAGCCCGGTCCAACAACCCTGCTTTACAGCCCAGCCCAGCAACCCTGCTTTACAGCCCAGTCCAGCAACCCTGCTTTACAGCCCAGTCCAGCAACCCTGGAACAAGGTCCAGTCAATCAATCCTGCATCCCAAGCCTGGTTTTGCTTTCCTTCTCCAAGTCTGTTATTCTCCAATCTCTGCCTTGTGTGCCACGCTGGCACAAGCCAAGTCTAAGAGACTATTCCTGCCTTGTGTGCCACGCCGGCCCAAACCAAGTCTAAGAGACTATTCCTGCCTTGTGTGCCACACCGGCAAAAACCAAGTCTAAGAGACTTTTCCTGCCTTGTGTGCCATGCCGGCACAAGCCAAGTCTAAGAGACTATTCCTGCCTTGTGTGCCACGCCGGCACAAGCCAAGACTACACCAGTGTTACTCCTGTTTTGAGTGCCCACCTGGCACAACCTACTATTGCTTTTAAGACTGTTTTGTTTATTTTACCTCTTGCTCCAAGTCTGACCGTAAAGACTGTTATGTTTATGTTTCTGTTTGCCTATGCCCAAGTCTTATATTAAACCAGCTAGGTTTCCTTTTTCACCGGCTCAATTGTCACACTTGGAACCCGGGGCAGATCCCACAGACACCACGACCGTGACACTTGACAGTTAACAGGTGGGTTCACTAAAGCTTTTAGAAAAGTAAAATATTGATGAAAGCAACCATCAGATTCTAGAGATTATTTATGCAGTTCAATCTAGAAAAATGACAGCTAGTCTGTTTGGTGTGTATGGGAAACAATCTGCTTTATATTGTTAAATGATTAAGTAAATTTAACCCTGAATATACTCTTTCTAGTAATGTAATGTCTTATAATGGCCAAAGTAGTTGCAGGTGCTAGGAAATGTTTTGTTTTGGAGAATATTTTCTTGTACAGAATAATACTTTCCACTGAAATGTCTAGTTTCACATCTGTATTATATTCCAAATTCTTCATCACAAGAAATGTTCTAAAACTACAATCATCATATATCAGGACAAGTGTTCTAAAACTACAATCATCATATATCAGGACAAGTGTTATAAACTTACAATCATCGTATATCAGAACAAATGTTATAAAACTACAATCATTATATATCAGAACAAATGTTATAAAACTACAGTCATCATATATCAGGACAAGTGTTATAAAACTACAATCATCATATATCAGGACAAGTGTTATAAAACTACAATCATCGTATATCAGGACAAATGTTATAAAACTACAATCATCATATATCAGAACAAATGTTATAAAACTACAATCATCATATATCAGGACAAATGCCATAAAACTACAATCATTATATATCAGGACAAATGTTATAAAATTACAGTCATCATATATCAGAACAAATTTTATAAAACTACAATCATCATATATCAGAACAAATTTTATAAAACTACAATCATCATATATCAGGACAAATGTCATAAAACTACAATCATCATATATCAGGACAAATGTTATAAAATTACAGTCATCATATATCAGGACAGACTATAAACGTTGGGCTAGATCCAGACCCCTACATGCTTTACATGCATAAAGGGGTTTGTAATTATATATCATAGGCGAGAGTGCATGCCCCTGGCATTCCCCTCTAACGTTAGTAAATCTATACACTTACATGTATAAAAGGCTAACTTAAGTTTTATGACTTGATCTGTGTCCATACGGACACAGATCAAGTCGTAACGGTGTTTCCGGCCCAATGTGTCTTAGTTTGCCCTATATGAGCCTGTAATAAGCATCAGTGTAAAAGAAGAGCTGTTCATTAAAACAGAAGCATGAATGTGTATGCTGTGTAACTCCCATCACTGATGGTTTGTCCAGTCCATTTTAAACAATTAGGTAGTAAGCACTAGGAAGATAATAGACAATGCAAATAACTATCAAGGAAGAGACACAATCGCTGGGTTATATATGGGAGATGAAAGGCCATATATAAAATATCAAAACAAATTAAGCTGTGTTTTGTCCCTTATAATAAATGGCAGAAAAGAAGAGCGATTGGTAAAAACAATGGGCCGGATCCAGAACTACGTCCATCTTCCATAGACGGACATAATTCAATGAACAATAGCTACTGCGCATGGGTAGTAGCTATTGTACGTAATCTGCGTATCGTTTCGATATACGTAGATTGCGTATATGAGGTCTAAAAGACTGCATATACGCAATCTACGTATCGAAACAATACGCAGATTACGTACAATAGCTACTACGCATGCGCAGTAGCTATTGTTCATTGAATTACGTCCGTCTATGGAAGATGAACGTAGTTCTGGATCTACCCCAATATCTTAAATATCTGTTCAGTCCATTTACAATAAAGTCGTGTTCATGCAAATGAGCCCAATTCAGACCAAGACATTGCTCAGAATTTCAGCTACATGGCATGTCTACTGTAAGAGTACCTTTTTTTAAATCTGTGTATATATATATATTGTAAGGAGAAACAAACAACGGCGCTGTGAACCCAAATACTATGTGAAAAATAGTAATCAATTAAAAGTAAATATATGTTGAAAAGTTATAAAAACAGGGATTCAATAATACAATAAATAAATAATTTATAACAAAATAATGATCAAGTTCAAGAATATCCCGAATATTCGGGGACTGCCTTCCCGGAGAAGGTTTCCTGTTGTTCCAACAGGAAAGTGAAATAAAATGTGTAGAAAACCAGGGGAGCCTTAGTGTAACAGTTCTCAGGTCCTAAAAAAAAAAGGACTTCCTCAGGGAAATTTATTTAGGCTTGATGCTTGGCTAAATCTCCCTGAGGAAGTCCCTTGGTAAATCCTGGACGAAATACGTAGGGTAACTTTTCTGCCTGAAGCTGTGGTTTATTGTTCAGATAAACTTTATTTAAATTTGTTTTATGTACGCATATTTTATTTAATTATATGGAATAAATCTTGTGTTTAATATACTGCACTAGATTGCCCGTTTTTGTGTTTTTATCTCTCCTATCTAATTACCCTGGATGAGAATCCTGTCTAAAGGTACCCTGAATGGAGGAAAAGATACAGCTTAAGGCTTTATTTTAACTGGATGTTTGGTACGCATATATTAATTTATTTACACTGGTTCATCTATAAAATTGGAAGCATTTGCACTTTATTATACTAAGAACTGTCGCACTAAGGCGCCCCCCGGTTTTCTACACATCTTACTATATATGTAATTTGATTAATTAACTAATTTTCCAGTGTTTCCAAATGCAGGATGCATTTTTTTGGGCATTTCAGTCTGATTGAAGCCGTAGGACCTGATTCAGAATTAAGAAGGAGATTGAAAATAAGAGAGAAAAGTTGCTCCTGGGCTAAACCATGTGGATTGCAGGGGAGTCATATTTCATCTGTTGCAAACAGCAGTAGAGCTGAGAGGTGGTGTTTTCCAGCCCAAGTCTAAATAAAATAGTATTAGTTAAGCTTGTTATTATCTGTGTGCAGTAAGCAATTCAAATATCTATCCCTGCACATAGGCGTATCTATAATGGGTGCAGGGTGTCCAGTGCACACGGGCCCCTCAGAACAGTGGGCCCTGTGGCATTCGTCCTGCACCCAAGCCTGCATATCAGGGTTGCCAGGGGTGGGTGGACCCATTTGTCATCTATTTCTTACCTCTAAGATCTCCCGGAGGAAAGAAATAGATGCCAAATGAACATCCCTTGTGGTGGGACTGTCCTGATTTGCAGGCCAAAAAAAGGGCGGCGTTTAAAGCGCAGTTAGGCCCCTCCCTTTTTGAGGTCCGTGAATCAGAACAGTCCTGTCTCAGGGTAAAGGGGAGAGGGGCATGTACAAATCCTGCACAAGGGCCCCCTCACTTCTTAAAACGCCCCTGACCCTGCATGCAAAAACTACAATTATCTTGACTCCCCCTGCAATCAACATGGTTTAGCCCAGGAGTAACTTTCCTCTCTTAATTTGAAGTCTGAATTATACTCATAGTGTCCCATATGTCCTGTAGTGAAATATATTGATACAGAACTGAATCCAAAGATCCTAAAGAATCCGCTGTAATAACACATTCATTTATACAGTTGGTTAAATATTCCCATCGCTTGCAGCAGAACCCTACCTACCTCTGACCCCAACCCACCCCAATTAGAGGTATCAAAAGTTATGTCTGGCACAGTAATAAAAAAAACACATTTGTTGCTTTTGAGTTAAAGATTGAATATTCTGTCCCTTCTATACACAGTCAGTCAGGACTAGACTCATGTTTACTTATGAGAAACCACTTCTGATGCTTGGCTTAATAATTAATCATGGGCCGGATCCAGAACTACGTCCGTCTTCCAAAGATGGATGTAATTCAATGAACAATAGCTACTGCGCATGCGTAGTAACTATTGTACGTAATCTGCGTATCGTTTTGATACATAGATTGCGAATATGCGGTCTTTTAGACCGCATATACGCAATCTATGTATCGAAACGATACGCAGATTACGTACAATAGTAGACGGACATAGTTCTGGATCCGGCCCCAAGTGTATTGGCAAATCATATTAATAATTTTTCTATATTTTTTCCTTTGCTGATCCTGCTGATATTACTTTGAAATCACTAAACTATTATACTATACTATATAACTATAAAATTTCATGTCATATTCAATGTGTGACAGCTGCAAAATTTACAAATACTCATCTCTCTGTCATATGTCAACGGGTCTAGATTTACAACTCACACTAATTTATGGTGCCAGATGTTATGATAACAGCATTATAACATATCACAGCTATCTGTGTTTGAACTATCCAGACATACAAACTTTCTGTTTCTTGTTTTATTTTTGTGACACACGTTATGCAATATTTGTAAAAAACAATGCTGAATTATGAAGCAAGGGGTGGGTGGGGCCATGATTTACATTATCGCATTATCAAGTCCAGACCCTTCAAACATTGCACAAATGGGTTCAGGCTTGATAACGGATTTGTATTATCAAGTCCTGCTTATCAAGTGTTGCCTGAATTTTTGGAGTCTACCAACAACCGGGTAAATGGGACAAGTATGTCATAGTGGTAAAGAACTAAATTATAGCCGCTATAGGCTGGTATAAGTACTACTACTACTACATGTGTATTGCTAAATATAGTGATTCGGTTGTGGCAGTTTTGTGTGCATCAATTTTTAAATGCAAATTCAACTAATTTACAAATTTATTGCCTACTATGATCACTTGGGAATATGAGATAAAGGTATCTTGTCGTGATGCACTTATACTTGTCCTATTTGGCAGCCAAAGCAGCAATTTCACACAGAAAAGAAAAAACTGCGGACTGTACTCTTTTATCTTTATATTTCATTAATAAAACTTAACTTTTATTAGGTTAAAAAGATTTGTTTTGAACACAGGCGATAATAATTAAAACTTATAGTTTTGTTGCTACTTCTAATAATATAATGGACTTCTCAGAAAAACTGACCATAATTTATAAGACTATAAATTGTGCATGTTTTTCAATCATTATATCTTGTGACAATCAATATTGAGTCTATATATGCAGTATTTTTAGTCTGTATGCAAATAACAACCCAATTGCTTTGGAACAAGCCAAAATGGAGGCACTATCCAGACCGTGTCAACAGCTTCTTCAGATAAAGACACAAACCACAATGATAAGAACATCCAAAAAGTTAATAATTTCAATCGGACAAGTTCTTTTATTAATTGAGACATTAAAGCCTAATGTACAATGATCCAAACGGATTAAAATCTACCATCTTTAATGCAAAAGAAATTTATACCAAGGTATACTCGTGGTCGCAACATTAAAGACTTTGGCCCGGATTCAGAGTTAGTTATGTCAGATGAATTACGCACACAAGGTGCATAAGTCACCTGACTTAACTGGAGGGCGCAGATGTCACGCTACGTTACTATAGTAATCCTAGCGTAGCAACAAGGAAACAACAAGGAAATGGGATGTGCTGCCCTTCCGCCCGCTAAAGCGGGCAGGGGGAAGCATGTAAAATGTACAGTGTGGGAAGGGGCTCCCATACTGTAGAGGATCAGTGGTCGTACGGACCGCTGATCCACATGATTGAGTTAATGCAGACTTATGGCAGCGTAAGCTGCCATAAAGCTCGCACGACAGAGGGGAGTGACAGAGGGTGTGCACTCCCCTTTGTCTCGCGTTATTACAGACCCCCGCACGCACGGAACGCGTGCGGGAGTCTGAATCTGGTCCTAGGTTGTAAAGACTAATATTACCAGCTTAGGGACACAACATTTTATGTTTAAACCAAAAAAGCCAGGTGGTTACAAATGCATTCATTTTACGACATGTCAGTACTTACAGTACCAGTTTCTTTCACCCAAGATCTGGTCTCCAAAGAAAAACAGCAGACCAACAAGCGACTAAACGTTTTCTTAAAAATTAGCAGTTGTATTATTTGATTTATGCTAAAATATCATAGATCACATACAGTACATCAGACTAAGTGAGGAGAGGGCAGTGATCTTGCCCTTTTGAAACTGGAAGCCAAGTGGATCTTTTCACTAATCACGGTACAACCCAATGGACTAAATTAACTTCTTCCTTGAACTTTTTCTTCAGATTGAAGACAAATTTGTTGATAACTTTGTCATACATTTATAAGTAACAGATGCTTCTAGCTTTTTTCTATAGGTTTCGAAACTCCCTGCCTCCTATTATAAAGTGTCTATGCTCCAAAGGATCATAGATTGTTCTGTGGTATATCAGTCGGAGCAATGGGTGGCACTTAAATCTCAATTCATCTGTACACTGATGCAATTCGTACTATGGCTCTCCAAAGTCCAATGCTTTTCCCACCCGACTATGACTCCAACTATAGATATTTGGAAAGGGGCTCACCTGAAGGGTAATATCTCTTCCCAATGCTCACCTCTTACTCCGATCACATTTAATGTGGTCTTCTCTCCTGGTCTTCAATCTCGGACCTTATTGAGTCACATTTTTCACAATGGTACTCTGCTTTCTTTTCATTCCAGAAGCTGCAAACCAAAAATTCCCTAGCCTTAACTGAAGCCTGGACATATGCCCAACTATATCATTTCCTCACAAGACCTAACCAGAAAGACTTCTTCAGATGAGCCCTATCTCCCTTTGAAGTCCTGGTAACCCAATCTCCACCCAAGACATGTTATTTCTAGTCTATTTAAACTAATGATGGGAGATAGATTCAGAGACCTCCCCAGATATGTGGTAGCCATGCAACAGGACCTCATCGTCCCACCCAGTAAAGGAGGAATGGGCCAGAATCTTTTGCCCATCACACAACTGTTTTCACAGCCTCTCTAATATCGAGACCCAACTTAAAATTCAAACTAGGTGGTATAGGACCCCTCAGTTATTACACTCACCCAAAAGTTGGTTGGCATTACCATTCCTACAGACCCTAAGTTTTGGATCCTTTCTCTTCCCCTGGGATCCCCAGCAACTTTCATATATATTCTCTTTTTGCACCTTGGTAAAGCTGCCAGGACTGTTATCCAAGTCCACTGGAGGTCCTCCTCACCATCGATGATCTCTGAATGGTTCAAAAGAATAGAATTTTATAGTTCTACGGATGCCATTATTTTCTCCGCTACTGACAGATATCCGGAATATTTAGCAAAATGGAGCTCCTGTTTTTTTTTTTTTATGAATATTGATCAATTCCCTATCCACTGACTCTCTTCTGATCTCCTCCCCTCTTCCTATCATAATCCCCCTCTTCTTCCTTTGCTACCTTTTCTCTCTGTCTTCTCTCTTTTTCCATCTTTTCCATCACTTCTTAAATACATTAGTTGAAAGTGTTTACTTCATGTTTTCTGGCACTGTCATGTTTGTTGATGTGATTGCCTTATACTTTATCTTTTGAATTCTGTAAGCATGTTAAAGTGTGTACTCCTTGGCATTTAATAAATGAAGAATGAATACTGGAAAAAAAACCTGACACCTACATTATGGCAAAAACATGTATGTAGAATGCAACACAAAAATAGCTAGTATAAAGACTGAAGTACAAAATTAAGTAGTACAGATGGAAGGCAAGCAAATAATGACATTAATAACAGATTCTGCCATAAGGAAAGAAACATTAGAAGAAAGCAGCAGGAACCTGTGGGTGTTAATGAGTAAGGGCAGCTTAACAGAAGTGCTAGTAGTGATTACAGAATAGGCTGCATATTTTTCAAGTACTTCATCATTTCTCTGTATCATAGATTCTCTAGTAGGAAAGGTACTGGAATCTGGCAATGGCAATTATGTTACATTTACTAAATGCACATTAATAATGTATTATTGGCCCCAAACATGTTTCACATCAAAACAAGATAGGTGTCTGATTGTGTTTACTAATAGACGCTTTAGACTGGGTACATGAATCAGTACATATATTAACAGCTACTGCAATTCACAGTCATCGGTTCTGGTGTACAGTGCTTATGCCACAACACAAAACAGCAATAACATCACAATGCACAACACATCAATGGTGAGTCGGAGAAAGCCTCATGTCACTGCATTTCATTTTGAGTTTCATGGTAGAACAAGAACCTGATGTTTTGAAAATTTTCTAAATTGTCTGTACATTATTAATCGGTGGCCAGGAAGTCTGCTTGTTTGTTTTTTGTTGCCAATTTTTGTTCTTTGCAAAACAAAAGCAACAAATGCATCTGCAAAATAACTAATATCAGAGTCCTGTTTATCTGCTAGAATGTTATCAGTATAAATGGGACAAATGTTAATGCAATAAGTGTAGAATATTATGTGGAAATTCTTTATGAGATGCTACAGAAAAAAAGCACAACTCTTTTTTTGTTTGCTGTGCGACATAGGACACGTAAGTGTCCAGATTTACTACCTTGAGCGAGGAATGCAGAGGGCGTGCACACCCCACTACGCGATCATACGAAGGGACCAGTTCACGCACGTAAGCCATGCGTGGGTCAGGATCTACCTCGAAGGTCTGAAAGTCTGGAAATGAGAGGGAAGTTTTTAATGGCATTTTCATAAACCTATTAGTAGAGAATGAATATGGGGATTACAATTATGTATGTTACGCTAGTACATGATGTGGTGACACCAGGGAATGTGCAGTACTACAGACGCCAGCATGCCCTGCCATCCACGGGCATGCTGGCGTTTGGACTACTACAAGCACCAGAATGCCATACCATTTAGGGGCAATATTACTTTTTAAGTAAGATCTATTTATTTAGGAACGGGTAAAAAAAATTGTTATTAAAATTAGTTCATATATATTTTTATTTATTTATTTTTTAAACCCATTCATGTATAAATAGATCTTACTTAAAAAATAATATTGCCCTTAAATGGTATGGCATTCTGGCGTTTGTAGTAGTCCAAACTCCAGCATGCCCGTGGATGGCAGGGCATGCTGGCGTCTGTAGTACTGCACATTCCCTGGTGTCACCACATCATGTACTAGCCTAACATACATAATTGTAATCCCCATATTCATTCTCTAATAATAGGTTTATTTTTTTTTTTTTTTTATAAATTTCAAAACCACCTGTCCTTCTTATATCGCTGTCACATCACCACCCTTGAAAAACCGAGGTTTTTCAACTCGGGTTTTTCCAGAGGGAAATGCGGGGTCTAAAATAAAGAGCTGCATTATAAGTCCCCAAAAAAACAGGAAATTCTTGGGTCTGACGCTTGCAAAAACTTTCCCATACTGGTCAAGGGTATAAATAGGACCCAGTGACAGTAGAACTGTCATTAACGCCGGGATGAGTTGTGTCGCTCTGCAAGGGTTTTTTTTTTTTTTTTCAAGACCTCCCCCTCGGATTAAAAAGCTTAAAAGATTGGATCCCCTCTAAGGGGGTAAGTATTACAAGATTGGATCCCATCTAAGGTGGTAAGTATTACTTTTTATTAATAATTTTAATTTATTTAATGTATTTATTGTATTCAAAAAGAAATGTTTAGCATAATTTTATGTATTAATAATGTTCATGTATTGAATGTATTTATTGTATTTAATGTATTCAAGTAGTGATTAAAATATAATTTTTATTATTATTATTTGTATTTGTATTGAATGTATTTACTGTATTAAATGTACCTTTTTTTTAATGGTAAGGGCCGGCCATAAAGGATGACAGGGCATTGTGGTTCTCCAAGTGCCAGCATGCCCTGGCATCCTTGGGCATACTGGTGCTTGTAGCACTACAAGCATCAGCATGCCCTATACTTTGAAAAAAACATTTTTTTATGAATCCGCTAAAAAGAAATTTGTTTACTTTTGCCATAGCCATAGTAAACAAACCCATCCGATCGGGTGGCAATGTAAAAACCCAGGTTGAAAAACAACCAGGGACCTTTCACATTGGTTGCAGTCATCGCTACGATGCGCTCTTTTCAGAAATAGAATTTTCGGCTGTCTCTATTTCGAATAGGCAGTCTTTTTAGAATCTTTTTTTATGAAAGGGTGAGTGTGCCGATCAGCATACTCACCCATTCTTTTTCGCCGGACGCGCCTCAGACCTGCCGGAATTTCTGCTGACAGCTCCAGAGAGGTGAGTGACCTCTCCGGGGACTTTTAGTGTTGGGGGGGGGGTTTAGGGTTAGGCTCTTAGGAAATTAAGGTTAGGGTTAGGGCCATAGAAGGTGAATATTAGGGTCAGTCTGCGGGGAGGGGGGTCTTAGGTTTAGGCTATAGAGAAGAGAGTATTAGGGTCAGACTAGGGAGAAGGGAGGGTTAGGTTCAGGCTGCAGGGAAGGGAGGATTAGGTTTAGGGTAATGGAAGGGGAGGGTTAGGGTTAGAATTAGGGGAAGGGTTGGGGTAGTTTTAGGCTTACCTTTCGGAGCACCTTGTTTGGTGCTCTGGGGATGGATTGCTATGCCTCATCGAGGCATAAGCAATCGATATCTCAGCCAGTTCGAAACTGGCTGGGAGAGAATGGCCCTATCGAAATAGGGTTGTTTTTTCTGGGGACCCACACCCCTTTCACATTACCACCAAACCCATGTCAGACCTGGAAAAAACCCTTCTTTTTTCCTAGGTTTGAATCCTGGGTCATAAGATCCGGGTACCTTAAAAAGGGACGTTTGACATGGCCACCAAATACCTGGGTTTTTGCAGAGACCCGGGTTTTTGGCCAAAATCCTGGGTATTTGGTGGTGATGTGAAAGGGGTTTTAGTAAAAACTGACAGTTTTAACATTTACAAACAGCCATTCATCACCAGTGGTTTTAAATGGGCCCTTTAAACCTCTGAATAGTAAATTTAACGTGGGGCATTTTCAAACTGTGCGGAAAAGCGCCCGTTAGTAAATTTACACCAATGTGTTTAATTGCCTTAACAAAGAGGCTATCTGTTTTGGCTGTATGACATTTAGCAAAATGATGTGGAACACTGTGGGTTTTAACTTGATTCACAAGGTTCTTAAGACTAAAACTCAAATTTTTAGACATCGTTTTGTCAATTCTTTTCTCTTAGGATTGAAATATTTACATACTTTACAAGCTCTGCAATGAAATAATGTAAGCGCTTTGGGTAACTTGTTACAATTTGTAGAGATTTGTGGAAATATAGAGCACCCTAGATTGTATATTTTAGTTTGGAGGCATGTCTGGGTCAGCAGTTGATGGGGTGCACTATTCTGTTGGATTGGGATGCTTTCTAGGTGAATTAATAATATCAATTAGATGTTCCACCTTCAGCACTGGGAATTACATGTTCAGTTGTGCAGCAGAGATGTAAAGCAGAGATTGCTGGGCCTGATTCAGAGGCTGAAAATAAGAACTTAAAGTTACACCTGGGCAAAACCATGTTGATTTCAGGGGGAGTCAAGTTAATTTTATTCTATGCATGCAGGGAGAATGCTTTGCTTTTACTTATTGCACACAGATACCTGATCAGCTTCACTTTTAAACTGCTAATTAGACTTTAGCTGGGAAACATCACCTTTTAACTATAATACTGTTGCAACAAATGAAATTTGACTCCCCTGAAATCAACATGGTTTAGCCCAGGTGTAACTTTAAGTTCTTATTTTCAATCTCTGAATCAGGGCCGCTATGCTTAAGTTGCATTGTGTTACTATTCTGCTCATCAACTCTTTGATCACAGAAGGGTTACTGGGGGGAAAATCTACAACATCATCACATTTCTCACATAGCTCCAGGACTGACTGTATTCCTCTCAACTGACAGGCAAGTAATGTGGTGTTTTGTGAACTGTACAATTGTAACAAATAAGAACACCAAGCAAAGGGCCTATTTTCCCATTTATACAGACCATAATAACCCCTAATTGTTCTTATGTCAGTGAACAACAAAAAAACCTTAATGATAGATGATTTTCATCAAGGGAGAATAAATGGTTTATGGATGTAACATATTCATAGCTTGTCATGCTTGTGTGGAAGGAGATTTAATAGGCTGCTTGATTACTGGCACTGATGGGAAGATGAGTATGTAGATCAGTGTAGCAGAAGTGCCTAGAGTGAAACCTTTGTGTGTGGTAAATTATGGCTGCTGGGAAGAAATGCATTTATAAGCTGGCACTGGAATTTTAAACATAAAGAAATAAAGGCTTTTTTGTTACAATTAAGTGCTAATAGTTTAATGTGGAGGAAGAGTGGCAGAAAATGTATTCTATTTATTAAATGGGAATGCTGTCAAAAATTAATGTGTGTGTGTGTGTGTGTGTGTGTGTGTGTGTGTGTGTCAATAGTTGTGTGTGTGTCAATAGTTATGTGTGTTTGTGACAAGTTATGTATGTGTATTTGTGTGTGTGACAATAGTTATGTGTATTTGTGTTTGTAACAAGTTCTGTGTGTGTGACAATAGCTGTGTGTGTGTGTGTGTGTGTGTGTGTGTGTGATTAGTAAATGTTGGTGGGGTGTGAGTCACCACTCTAACCTTCCCCTTACATTACCCTAACCCTGCCTTACCCCGACAGCCTGACCCTAAGACTCCCTTCTCTGCAGCCTATCCCTAACACTTTTTTCCCCACAGCCTAACCCTAAAACTCCCCATAGACTATTAACCCTAAAACTCCCCATAGACTATTAACCCTAAAACAACCCTAAAACTCCCCATAGACTATTAACCCTAAAACTTTCCATAGATTTTCCTGTAATACTCACCTGTCCGACGGGATGTGGCGCATCAGGTCTGCGGCGGCATCCTAATGAATGAATGGGTCAGTGTGCTGATCGGCAGACTTACCCATTCATTAAAAAAATCTTCTAGTTACTGCATTTTTCAAAATAGAGACAGACAAAAATGAGCTCTTGGCTTTCTCTATTTCAGAAACAGCATTTATCTCAGCAGCGACTGCATCCCATGTTGGTGTTATTGTTTTAATATTTGTGACTTATTAGGAGAATGCTTTTATTTTTATAAATATATGAACAAGGATCTAACTTGCCAGGATTAGGACAAGAAGAATAATGTCAAAGAACATGTTTTAGAAAACAGCTGTTTTGATCCCTGCAATCAAGAAAAAGATCTGACAGACCACCAAAATTGGTGCTGCCCCAATTCATCAGGACTTCATGACTTCGTGATATATGTCATCCTTTGGTGCAGCTGGTGAAGGAAGAAGCATGTATACTAAATCCAACATCCAGAAGTTATATATTGTAGTGCACCAGTTATACTATAGACTGATGCTCATGTCCAGATATGTCTTTTTTAAAAATGTATCCAAGTCTCTTCCAGCAAGGACCCAACCTGGATGCAAACATACTGTAAACTATCAACACATAGATCCATGTGGTAACTAAAAGGTGCAAATGTTCAACTTAAAATAAACAGTTTAATGAAAAATATGAGATCAGGATAAATTAAAGCAACAAAATATGTGTATGTCCTTATCAAAGAATTTGAAAACTGTTAAAGTTCTATTACATTGGCAGCAGAGCCGTAGCTAGACATATTAGCACCAATGGCAAAAAAGGAAAAGTTAACATTTAATATAAACTTACTAGAGCCCCCTTAAGCTTTGTGCCCCTGGCAGCCGTCCCTATAGCACACTCCTGGTTACTGACCTGATTGGCAGTATAGTATAGAATCTCCAATTTATGGGTCTATAATGGATGCTATAAGATTATCAAGAAAAAAGAGTGTTAGCATGGTGTCATCCAATATTCCAAAGTAATAAAAAATTTCCCTAGAGGACTGAGAAATGCTGATTTTTTTCTATCAATGAATGTGGAGAGTTAAACCAAACTGAACTGTATCTTTACATTTACTAAGAACTGCAAAGGTTCTTAGATATTGATACATGTAAAGGACATAAAACTAGTATTAGACAGTGGGGCACTTAAGTTGAAATCCTTATTGGATATTAAAATGAACTCCGCTGATAAATTTAATTTCATAAAATGAAATCATTGTTGACAGGAGTTTGGGCACCAAACTGCTTTACAGTGAAGGTTTTCACTTTATTTTATCATCAACTGAAAACAACAATTATAGCACGCTGCTTTTCTTATACAGTCCAAGATAATGTTGGATATATGAACACTTAACATTACTTGTGACATCAATAGTAACATAAAGCTACAAAAAAATGATTAGAGGGAGACTCACATTTGCTAAGGACAGAATGGGCCGGATACTGGTCAGTATGGCCGGCATTGGAGCGGGAAGTGCACGCCCCACTTACGCGTCCAGATTCCTACCCTAACTTTTACGATCAGCTATGCAGCCTTAAGGCTGCATAGCTGATCGTAACGGGGCTTAATCGTCCCCTAATTTGCATATCTTTCTTTACAACATGCATAAAGGGGGAGAAGTTTGTTACGTACGCTGGCCCTTACGGCGCCATAAGAAGGTTGTGTGCATGCACACAACCTTCAAACCAGGGGAATTACGTTCGACAGGTACGTAATTCCCCTGGCGGACTTACTTTAGGATCCGGCCCAATGTTCTTGCCATATAATTGCTATCTAATGTAACATCTGGGGTAAATCTAGGTGGTGCTTTTAAAGGCAAAATCCATTAACAAATGCTCTGTATACATGTTACATTTTTCCAGTTACAAGTTTTCTAAACATTCTACAAGGTATCCCTAATACACTACTTGTACTGACTAACATATGCTTAATCTCTATCCAAACAGAGCTTCCACATGCTGTTCCACATTACACCTTAAATGCTTATAGCCATGTACAACGTACTATAAATTATTCATTAGCTACAGCTCAGCAGGCAGACCGCAAACCACTGAGTATACCAACTCATGCCTGTAAGTAATGAAAAGGATCCTGGTTATGTTAAAACCAGGTAAGAAAGAGAGAGATTTTTTTAATTGTTTTTGTCATTTGTCTGAGGAAGAGTTTCACTACATGATCTCTTATCTTCCCAGCTAATAGTGGGGTTCACACCCATATTCCCTTCTCCCCATTAATTGAGTTCATGCTGCTCTTGAATATATATTTGTCTTTGTTTTTGTGTAGTTTGCACATTTGTTTTTTGGGTCTTGGTTCTGTTCTAGAGTTTGAACTTTTGAATTTGTTTTGAGGCAGCAGATTTGAGTGTTTGTAGTGGTTTACCTGTTTTTCTTTGTCTTCCCAATGCAGATCACAACGCAAGTGGAGCAAAGGTCTTTTTACATTAAAAGATTTGCAGCATCTGCTCGTCATGTCCAGGGAACATTTTAAGGCCTCATTCTAAGGCCGATTTAGAACCTATAAGCTTGATATTCACCTTTAAAAGACTTTATAATGTCATGAAATCGCTGCCAGCGTATTATGCTGTGGTCAAATATTTTTTAAGTACATTAACATGTACATAACCATGATAACCATCCCCCATAGCTATGATAGACAATAGACCCAATAACTACTCAGAGACTTAGGTTGTGGTTAAAAGGGGGCACAGTTTAATAAATTGGTCTCTAATTGAAATTGAATGACTATAAGATTATTTAGGCTAAAAAAGTGGCCACAAAAGCAGTGGGAAGTTAAGGATCCTTGTAACATCAAACCATAACATCTACACCTCTAAACCAAAGCCACTAACAATGCCATTAACAATGAAAGTGACTACAACCGGGACTTGGCCGCCAAGATCGACTTTTAAATTGAAATCTGTAATCTGGTGCATAATACCGTGACCACCTAATGTTACATAGTTCTAGTGGCGATGCGCCAAACTTGAGGCCTGACCCCCATTACTGTCGCTGCACTGTTCCCCATCAGAAATCCGTTTTTGTAATGTACTCAATTATACACACGAACGGAGCAAGGAAACACCCACCAACAACCCCGGCACTCCCCTTTCCCGGACGTGCTGTCGGTGACTTATGAGTCCATAGACCACTCTGTTCTATATGCAGGGGCGGCGAGACCTGCTCCACAAGATGATGCGGTGCATCCCGGTGCCATACTGGTTATGCGCCGGACATCCCCCCGCACCCCGCTATACAGATTGGCAGCATTCATACATTCTCCTGTATGAACGCTGCTAATCTGTATAGCGTGGAGCGGGGGGATGTCCAGCATGGCGCCCGACACCCCCCACCGGACGTGCGTGACTTATGAGTCCATAGACCACTCTGTTCTATATGCAGGGGCGGCGAGACCTGCTCCACAAGATGATGCGGTGCATCCCGGTGCCATACTGGTTATGCGCCGGACATCCCCCCGCACCCCGCTATACAATACAGCAGCGTTCATACATTCTCCTGTATGAGCACTGCCAATCTCTATAGCGTTGAGCGGGGGAATGTCCGGTGCCTATCCAGCAATACAGCTTGGCAGCGCTCATATAGGAGTTCCTGTATGAGCTTCTGCAGTACTCACAGAACATCGCTCACAGCTGCAGCAGCTCATACAGGAATTTCCTGTATGAGCACTTCCTGTCTGCAGACACAGCGCCGCGGAGGAGGAAGGAGACAGGTAAGTAAGTAACTGAGGGGTACTGGAGGCATATTATGGAGAATACTGGGGGTGAGGTAGGGGAACTTGATTCATATTATGAATACTGGGTGTGGGGACTGGAGGCATATTATGGGGAATAATGAACGGAGCTGGAGGCACATTGTGGGGAATACTGAGGGGGGCTGGAGGCATATGATGGGGAATACTGGGGAAAACTGGGGGGCCTCAGAGACATGATGGGGATACTGGGGAGGCTTCAGAGACATGATGGGGATATTGGGAGTGGGGCTACAGAGACGTAATGGGGCAATTGTAGGGCTGCAGAGACATGATGGGGATATTGATGGGCTGCAGAGACATTATGGGGATACTGATTGCTACAGAGACATGATGGGGATACTGAGGGCTGCAGAGACATGATGGGGGTACTGATGGGCTGCAGAGACAT
>WWET01005796.1:70453-81142 GCA_011038615.1 Limnodynastes dumerilii
TCCTGCTGAGGGCTATCCTGATATCACCCATAGAGGGGAGTGGTTCAAAGAGAAACACTAAGTGTTGTCATGGAGACAGAAACCAATAGCAAAAATATGCTTAACCACAGGATCCAGTCGTTGCCCACTGAACCGCAGGATCCCGGCCTGTCTGCTCCAGTTCCCATATAGTTTCAGTGTAATTATAGGTGAACAATTATTTGTTATTTACCTGTGCACTCCTAGGACTATCATTTACCTGTGATTGTACTTATTGTTTCATAATAAACCTGTTTATTAATTACAAGAGCCTCAGTGACTTTTGGATGTGTCAGAAACCCCAGAAAATGATACTCTTTCTTTCTCTCACTTATCCATCAACATAATCCTGTGACATACTTAAACAAATATCCAGGTTTGTGTCTGACTCATTTGAGGTAACACATCCTTACTATTCTCTGCCTTAATGCATTGTCAATCACATTTGCAGTAGAATAACTGCATTTGCATGAAAATAGACAAAAAATATGCATTTTACACTCAGAAACATTTAGTTTTCATTGTAATTCATAGAACTTTATTGAAATTTTAGTTAGGTATAACATTGATACACAAGCTCTATAATTTTGCAAGGGTTTGCAAACTGATCTCTATTAGTGAATGACCTGCAATATATTTTACCTAGAGTCCTTTAGTAAGCTTTTTGACATTGTGCCACATCCCATATTGTTAAATAAATTGAAAAGCATATAAACGTCCCATGTGTGATGCAAGTGACCCATTGTGTCCGTCATCTCCATATAAAGCTTATAATAACCGTAACTAAAGACTCAGGGCCTCATTTACTAAGGTCGATGTTGGCAAAAACGCCCAAAGTCCTGGGACTTTAGCTTTTTTTTCACCATCGTCATATTTACTAAAGCCAAAATCTTGGGACTTTGGGCTTTTTCACCACCAACTCGACCAACATCGCTCTACCCTCCCAGTCCTGACTTTTCTAATGTGAACTATACAACACAGTTCATTCACTAGAGGCGATATGACTAAATCGCCTCTAGTGCGATCTGTGAGGGCTTAAAAAAAAAATTGCCTTCTATGTGAGGCGCTTTCCTAGAAAGCAACTCACACTTTAATAGAAAAACACATGTCAACATAGTTGATGTGTTTTTCCCAAAGTAAAAAACACTAGATCCATTTTTCTATCACTTATCCTGCCAATGCATATACTACTAAAAGGAAAAGCATGGCCATGTGTTTGTGGCCATGCTAATCCTTATAGTAGTGTAAGCAGCAGCTTAATAGTGGCCACCGTCATACAGTGTACCCTAAAGTGTGTTTTGCAGGTCAAATGTGTAATAAAATATTAAATAAATGTTGTGACTCACTGCTTAGCAGTCATCTGTTTTGGGATGACTTGCTTGTATTTTCAGCTTCTTCACAAGATCTTCTTTTAATGTTGCTTGAAGAAGCTTGTCACCTTGCTGGAGGATGTTCTTCCAGTGCTGGCAGCTGGTCTTCGGCCTCTTCTGGCCCTTATCACGACGCACCCCTTCTTTCTCCTCGGTGTCCCCGCTACTAATGACCGGTCTAACACTAGAGGGCCCCCTTTTATAGTAAAAATGACGTCATCAACACTGAAGCGCTCACTAGAGCCCCCTAATGTAGATGATGTCATTTTTTCTATTAAAGGGGGCCTTCTAGCAACAGACCGGTCATTAGTAGTGGGGATGCCGAGGAGGAAGAAGGGGTGCATCATGGAAAGGGCGAGAAGAGGCCGAAACCAGCTGCCAGCACTGGAAGAATATCCTCCAGCAAGGTGACAAGCTTCTTCAAGCAACATTGAAAGAAGATCTTCTGAAGAAACTGAAAATACAAGCAAGTCATCCCAAGACAGATGATTGCTAAACGGTGAGTCGCGACATTTGTTTATTATTTTATTACATATTTGACCTGCAAAACACACTTTAGGGTACATTGTATGACGGTGGCCACCATTATAGTCTAGCGACACACTAAGGGACTCTTTTTTACACATTTTATTCAGGGATTACCATGTAGTGTTAGGTCATGTAATATTGTAATGTTTATTTGGGTACTTTTTTAAATTTTTTAGGAACACATAACACATTTGATTAGAGACTTCTTTCACTTATCAGGCTGCTGCTTACACTGCTATAAGGATTAGCATTGCCACAAACACATGGCCATGCTTTTTCTTTATAGTAGTATATACGTTGGCAGGATAAGTGATTGAAAAATGCATGGCGATTTTGAAATGGAGAATCGCCGTGCTTTTCAATAGAAAAGCAAGGCGATTTTTCCATTTTAAAATCGATCAACATTGATAGTGATTCTACATCGATGCCAAAAATTCGGACAAAGCAAATGCCTCGATTTTTGGTAAAAAATCACTGCTAAAACCCAGCGATGATGATCAATGTAGAATCGCTATAAAAAATCGACC
Source organism: Limnodynastes dumerilii (assembly GCA_011038615.1). Taxonomy (NCBI): domain Eukaryota; kingdom Metazoa; phylum Chordata; class Amphibia; order Anura; family Limnodynastidae; genus Limnodynastes; species Limnodynastes dumerilii. The sequence goes on from WWET01005796.1 coordinate 72,897, forward strand.
TTAGTAAATTAGGCCCTCAGACACTGATTGTGGGAAATAACACATTTTATTAATTAACTAAATAACTGAATGTATTTATTAACTGTAAATGATCCAAACAGATCTGAATTATCTTTAAACTAAATTTGATGGGTGCCAAAGAAAGCAGTTAAACAATCAAATAATACATAACAAGCATTATATTAGCGTAACAGTAAATAACTAACACAATATATAAGTGAAAGAAACCACCACAAGACACATGCCTCCAGCCTTCTGCACAACACCTCATTTAGGTACCATGTGAGACATAGACATGTCTACAACCTCAGGCAAAACCACCTCGAACTGTCATGTCAACTGTAACTTCTTGGCAAATCACCACCAGCGCCATAAATTAACAAAGAGACTAACCTGCTTTCCACCTAATGTTAATGACAAACAGATAAAATAGCTACCAAGGGGGGGGGAATCCAGGAAGAAAAGAGGCAGATTCCCTGAACAGGAAGGATGAAATAACGTCAAGACCCCTCCAGCTCCTCCCCTACAGAGCCATGGACAAATGACTGGCTTACAAGGTGAGTGGCACAACTAAACACCCACGCACACAGGGAGTTTAATTCTGTTCTGTTAAATGGATTAACCCTTCACTTCTTACAATGAATTTGAATATTCTTTTGTACTTCAGATCTTTTTTTTAAGATCTGAAACATGTTTTAGAAATACCTGAGAATAGCAGCATTTTTAGCTTAGCCAGGTCTAGCAACCACACTAGTTTACAAACTAGGCTTTGCTGCTCTGTGGTGGTTTCTAAGCCCTAATTACATGTCCTTGCGTAGCTGTGCTCAGAGTGGTTTTGAACATACCCAGGAATTAGATTGGTTGTTCAGGCTTTATTAAACTTTCTCTCTGATCCACCTGTGTTGTTTGGAGTTCTCTTTTTTTTATCTTCCAGCTTATTTTGTGCACCTGATCCTGTTGTTATCCTATGGAAACCTCAGCCTGCTTACTGGATCCTCCTGCCTATCACCTGAATCTATCTGTTATTTGTCTTGCTTTTCAGTGTCTGCTCTGAACCCTGCCTGGCTCCTTGTGACCAGACATTTGCCACCTGTTGCAGCCTCAGATCTATTTTCTAGACACTCCTCTGGTATTCCTTTTTTAATTCTTTTTTTTATGTATTCTTTTGTCATCTCTATTCACACCAGCTACTTTATGCCACCATCATATTGCCATGCTGTGATATTTAGCAACAACATCATGGACGCACCAGGATAGTGAGACCAGGGAAAAGCTCATTCAATTATGACTCCAGTTTTGAATTTTGCCCTAGGAGCTCTGAGGTCATTCAGACATTTAAACCCCTAGTTATGGCCAAATTCTTTTGCAGTATATAGTTTAGGCTAACAGATAAAAGTTGATGAGTGCAGACACTGTATACACCAGCTAACATCTCAAAATGCTATTTTCTACAAGAAACATTACTTTGAAAATGTCTTCTCTAACCACTATTGCATTCTTTGGAATTAAGTCTATTACTCCCTTTCAGAGATTATAAGTAAATCAAAACATAGGACCAGATTCACACTTAAGAAATTGCGGTCCTTTAAGAAGGATTTAGATTAGCCAGGGAGGGTGGAGGGGGCCATTCTCCGTGCATATTAAGGAAGCCATATGGCCATATGGAGGCGGGTTTATGGGCAGGATGGGTGAGTTAGGTGCGGAGAAGGCCACACCTAACTCACTCTTAACTATGAATACGGTCTATAGCTTCCATTGCACAGAGCTGTTGTAAACTGTTTGGTTAGCACTTTGTTTTACCTTGGGGAATCATGTGTACAAAATTGAGGATTTTTTTTTAAAGGTTTTCAAGTATTATCCCATATAAGTGAAATATTATATATTTAAATATTTAGATACATAAACAAATCATGGACCAGATCCAGAATTAGTAAGGGAAGGCATGCGCCCATGCACCAAAAATTTTAGTCCTATATAAATTAGCAGATAATTAAGTTGTGTATTTCCCATGTTGGTAGCAAACAACTAAACTACAATAATATGATTGTAGGTGAGTGATATAACTTGGGGCTAATTAAAATAATTTTTACTATAAATAAAATAATTCAAAAAGCTTCATCCACCCCCAACCCCAAGAAAAGTTTTCTAATTTTCTAAATGATGATTGAAATGGAAATGTTCATAAAACTCTAAAATTGGCATAAATAAATCTGGAATCTGGACTTTTTTTTAGTACAAAAAGATATAATAATTATTATAAAACATTTATGAAAAAAAGCAGTGTTGTCCATAATACATGACTGTACTCTCATTGGGCTGGATCCTGACCTATGCGCGTCTTATGGCGTGCAAGGCCATTATGGCTAATTGCGTAGCGGGGAGTGCACGCTTTCTGCTAAAGGTAGTAAATCTGGACACTTACGTGTCCAGATTCCTATCTTAGCTTTTATGGCAGCATACCTGGTCGTAACGGGGCTTCCCCTGCCCTGTTCCCTCTTTTACATGTGTATCTCCGCCTTTACAGCAGAGATACAACTGTCGTAAAAGAGGGGACAGCCCCTTTGTCGTAACATGTGGTGTACGTGACATACATTACGTATGCCGACCAATACAGCATTGTAAGAAGGTTCTGTGCATGTGCGCAACCTTCAACACAGGGGAATTATGTACGTGCCACACTGCCGTACTGAACTGAGGATCTGACCCATTAAGCATATAACAAAATGTGTAACATGTATTACAGTCTTTTAGTTTTACAACCAAGTATTAAAAAATGTGAAACATTTCAAAACATTATGGAAAGAGATACTATAGAAGGCTTTTGGAAGGAACCAAGAAACTATTTAAACTCTTACAATCTAGCACATGTGTCTGATTAATACAAAGTGGAGTTCACACCAACATATGGAACTTACAGAGGTTCTCAACACAAACTAATAAAACTATGTATGCATTATGTACATTCTTTTTTTTGGTGATTCACGGGGCCTGATTCAGAGGCTGAAAATAAGAACTTAAAGTTACACCTGGGCTAAACCATGTTGATTTCAGGGGAGTCAAATTTCATTTGTTGCAACAGTATTATAGTTAAAAGGTGATGTTTCCCAGCTCAAGTCTAATTAGCAATTTAAAAGTGAAGCTGATCAGGTATCTGTGTGCAATAAGTAAAAGCAAAGCATTCTCCCTGCATGCATAGAATAAAATTAACTTGACTCCCCCTGAAATCAACATGGTATTGACCAGGTGTAACTTTAAGTTTTTATTTTCAGCCTCTGAATCAGGCCCAGTGGGTATGTGCAGCACCATTCCTACATATGTCCCAATTACTTAAAATTTTATTTAATACAGGTTATGTTTAATCAGTCTAGTAGTCGATTAGTAGTTCAAGATTACTTGGGTCTAAAGAAATGCCTTAAAACATAAATTATTGCTAAAATATCAAAATTGTATCCTGTCTAATGTGATTGGAAAATGTTGATAACATTTCCTTGGATATTAAGAATAATGTAAACATTTTGGTCCTAAAGAGGCACAGAGAATGGAATTTTATGTAGTGTTGCCAGAAATGCACAATTGCTTCTTAAATGAAATATATTTATCTAAATACAGTCAGGTCAGGGTTGCCGACTTTTGCCAGCTTCCCTCCGGGAGATCCTTGAGGGAAGCTAGCGATGCATGCAGGGGGCGGGGCTTAATGACACGATTTATGTAAATCACATCACTAAGCACCGCACAATGTCAAATGCTTGCCAGTTTTAAGTTAAAATAAGGATCGGGATGGGACTCGATGTCACAAATTGCGTCATCAAGTCCCTTCCTGTCCCTAGCAACACTAGTATACTAGTGTTGCTAGGCAGGGGGGCAGGACTTGAGGCCATGGTTGCCATGAAATCACGGGCCTCAAGTCACTTGCGGGAGATTTGCAGGCTCTCCCGGGATACCGGGAGAACTGCCCAAATTTCGGGAGTCTCCCGGACATTCCGGGAGAGTCGGCAACCCTGAGTCAGGTCCATAAATATTGGGACATCAACACAATTCTCAAATTTTGGGCTCTATACACCACCACAATGGATTTGAAATGAAACAAACAAGATGTGCTTTAACTACAGACTTTCAGCTTTATTTGAGGGTATTTACATCCAAATCAGGTGAACGGTGCAGGAATTACACTGTTTCTATTTGTGCCTCCTGCCTTTTTAAGGGACAAAAAGTAATGGGACAAACTCAACAATCCTAAATCAAACTTTCACTTTTTAATACTTTGTTGCAAATCCTTTTCAGCCAATTAAAGCCTGAAGTCTGGAACGCATAGATATCACCAGACGCTGGGTTTCATCCCTGGTGATGCTCTGCCAGGCCTCTACTGCAAATGTCTTAACTGCTTGTTCTTGGGGCATTTTCCCTTCAGTTTTGTCTTCATCAAGTAAAATGCATGCTTAATCGGATTAAGGTCAGGTGATTGACTTGGCCATTGCATAACATTGCACTTTTTAGCCTTAAAAAACTCTTTGGTTGCTTTTGCAGTATGCTTCGGGTCATTGTCCATCTGCACTGTGAGACGCCGTCCAATGAGTTTTGAAGCATTTGACTGAATATGAGCAGATAATATTGCCCGAAACACTTCAGAATTCATCCTGCTGCTTTTGTCAGCAGTCACATCATCAATAAATACAAGGAAACCAGTTCCATTGGCAGCCATACATGTCCACACCATGACACTACCACCACCATGCTTCACTGATAAGGTGGAATGTTTTGGATGCAGTTCCTTTCCTTCTCCATACTCTTCTCTTCCCATCACTCTGGTACAAGTTGATCTTTGTCTCATCTGTCCATAGATGTTGTTCCAGAACTGTAATGGCATTTTAAGATGGTGTTTGGCAAACTCTAATCTGGTCTTCTCGGTTTTGTGGCTAACCAATGGTTTACATCTTGTGGTGAACCCACTATATTCACTCTTGTGAAGTCTTCTCTTGATTGTTAACTTTGACACATATACACCTACCTCCTGGAAAGTGTTCTTGATTTGGCAAACTGTTGTGAAGGGGTTTTTCTTCACCAGGGAAAAAATTCTTCTGTCATCCACCACAGTTGTTTTCTGTGGTCTTCTGGGTCTTTTGGTGTTGCTGAGCTCTCCGGTGCGTTCTTTCTTTTTAAGAATGTTCCAAACAGTTGATTTGGCCACACCTAATGTTTTTGCTATCTCTCTGATGGGTTTCTTTAGATTTTTCAGCCAAATGATGGCTTTCTTCACTGATAGTGACAGCTCTTTGGATCTCATATTTAGAGTAGACAGCAACAGATTCCAAATGCAAATGTCACACCTACAGTAGAATCAACTCCAGACCTTTTACCTGCTTAATTGATGATGAAATAACAAGGGAATAGCCCACACCTGTCCATGAAATAGATTTTGAGTCGATTGTCCCATTACTTTTGGTCCCTTCAAAAGTGGGAGGCACATATAGAAACCGTTGTAACCCCTATGCCATTTACCTGATTTGGATGTAAATCCCCTCAAATTAAAGCTGAAAGTCTGCAGTTAAAGCACATCTTGTTTGTTAAATTTCAAATCCATTGTGGTGGTGTATAGAGCCCAAAATATGAGAATTGTGTCGATGTCCCAATATTTATGGACCTGACTCAGGGTTGCCGACTCTCCCGGAATGTCCGGGAGACTCCCGAAATTTGGGCAGTTCTCCCAAACTGACTGTGTATTACTTACATACTAGTTTATTGTCATGATAACGGTACTTTTCACTGCACTTTGTCATTTGTTTACCTTTGTTGATCACATGACGTTCTTTTAGTTCCCAGCACTTTCTGGTATTCACTTTCTGCTGCAGGCATTAGTTCACATGTGTGGCCCATTCTCTTGATGGAACTCACTGATCAATAGCTCTATTTAAACCCCTCTTTGACATCACTTCCCCGTCAAAGCAACAAGTTTCCTTGCCTACTGATATTGTATCCTTGTGTTCTCTTGTGTGTGCTGGCTCCCTGGTTCCAGGTCCTGTCTCCAGTCCTTGGTTCCTGTTATCAGGTCCCTGGTTACTGTATTCCATTGTATCAAGTTCCTTGTCTTCTTGCCCACCATCTTGGTGTCTAGAAGAGGGCTGCGATCTGCTACTCGCCTGCAGCCAAGACCATCTCCACCATCAGAGCCACTGGTGAACATCATACCTGTGGTTAGACTCAGTGTCTCTGGTCTGGTGTGGTCCGTTTACGGTGCATGAAATGAATATTACACTTCATTAAATAACAATAGACAAAAGGCTGCATCTCGGTGCTTTACCTGACATACACCATTGCATAAAGCTGTGTTTTGATTTAGACTGATTCTGATATACCAGTAACTCATTATACACAGTCATTCTAGTTTTTTCTGGATTTTTAAGTTTATAGAACACTATATGTAGTGTCTTCGACAACAGGGCCATCTTTTCCGCTGGGCACAATGGGCAGGCGCCCAGAGCCCCATGAGTCTAGGGGCCCTTGAGCACTACTGCCCGCCCATGCTGGAGATGGCACTGAGCAGCGCAGGGACCCTAGGGCTTCCTGCTCAGCCAGCAATATAGTCTGACAGTGAATTCACCCATATTCACGGGCAGCCAATCACAGCTCGATGCGGCCATTTTTATTTTTTGCTGCACCAATCGTGGCATTTAAAAGTTTTTTTCCTTTTTTTCCAGGACCCATCCCTACTGAATAGAAAAGACTCCATACAGGTAAGTGTGAATGAGTGTAAGCAGGAGGGAGAGTTGTGAATGGAGGGAGAGGTGTGAATGGAGTATGAGCTGGAGGAAGAGGTATGAATGGAGTGTGTACTGGAGGTAGAGGGAGAGTTGTGAATGGGGTGTTATCTGGAGGCAGAGGTATGCATGGAGTGTGATCTGGAGAGAGAGGTATGAATGGAGTGTGATCTGGAGGCAGAGGTATGAATGGAGTGCAGGGGCAGATTGGGAAAAGAAAGTGGCCCTGGAAAAAAATCTGGAAGAGGCCTCCTGTGGGCGGGACCAAATAAACTCTGGGAGGGGCTAACCAGAAAGTAGGCTGGGGAAGCACAGTTATATTAGTCCCTTAGGGCCTGATCCAGACCTACGCCGATGCACTGTGCTTACTATAGCACAGCATATTGGCGTTCACTTTCCCCGACACTCCCCCTGTGTGGGCGTGTGGCCCCTTCCTTACGCATCTCTCTAGCACTCTAATTGGTACTGATTGACATTTCTGATCTACCTATGAACAGCACAGTATAGCTGCTCATAGGTGGATCACAGATGTCAATCAGTGACAATCCTGCTATTGCACACCACAACCTCTGCAGTATAGTGACGGCTGCCACTACTGTTTCCATAAAGGCAGCTAGCGTTTCCAAATTAATAAAATAAAAAAAAGGTGCGCTCCAAACACCCACACACAATGCACTAAATGCACACACAACACTCCATACACACACATATATACTCACATGCACAGTACACTCCATACATACACATACACACACACACACACACGGTGCAACCCAGATATACACTCACACACACAAAGCACTGCATAAACACATACACTACAATGCACAGTACACTCCAAACATACACATACACACAAACACATTGCAACCCAGATATACACATACACTCACACACGCAAAGCACTGCATAAACACATACACTCACATGCACAGTACACTCCATACATACACACACAGTGCAACCTAGATATACACATAGGCCTGGGTCCAGACCGCATATACGCAATCTACGTATTGAAACAATGCGTTGATTACGTACAATAGCTACTACGCATGTGCAGTAGCTATCTTTCAGCAAATTACGGCCGTCTGTGTAAGACGGCTGTAGTTCTGGATCCGGGCCATACACTCACACACGCAAAGCACTGCATAAACACATACACACTCACATACACAGTACACTCCATATATACACACACAGTGCAAACTAGATATACACATACACTCACACACACAAAGCACTGCATAAACACATAGACTCACATGCACAGTACACTCTATGCATATACATATACACACAGAGCAATCCAGATATACACTCACACATACAAAGCACTGCATAAGCACATACACTCACATGCACAGTACACTCTATGCATACACACTAACACATTGCAACCCAGATATACATACACACACACACACACACACACATACACACAAAGCACTGCATAAACACATAGACTCACATGCACAGTACACTCTATGCATA
>WWET01005797.1:0-26305 GCA_011038615.1 Limnodynastes dumerilii
TTCTATCCATGACTTCAGGAGTACCTTGATGATTGCCTTATTGAAATACGTAAGTAATTTATGTTGAGACCCTATCACTTCAAACACAGAATGTAAAGTTGGAAGTAGTTGTTGAGACAAAATTTTATACAATTCTGACCCAAACCCACCAGGGCCAGGTGCTTTGAGGGGTTTCATTGTTTAATAGCTCAATTTCCTCCACAGGTATTGGAGCTTTTTACATGTTGCGTCTGCAATTTTGGAGTCGATATGTGGCTCTAAAAATATGATTTGGCATCTGTATATATTTCTATCTGCATACAGGGATTTGTAAAAAGACCTGAAAATTTCAGAAATATCTTTACAAGTTCTGGAACCATCATCTCTATGTAGACTGCTAATAATGTTATGTCTTCTGTTACCGTTTAGTAAATTAGACAACAGACGTCCTATTTTATTATCATGTTTGTAAAACATAAATTTGCCTCATGAGATGTATCTGTCACCTAATTGTTGCAAAACAGAATCAAAATGTGTCTTCATGTTGTAATAAGTATTTTTTATTTAAAACAGGGTAGGAAATGTAAAAAGATTTAGTAAACTTCAGTGAGATCTTGTTGGGCTTTGATATATAATTCTGTAGAATTTTTATAATACTGCTTATTATGGGACATGATTTTACCTTGCAAAACTTATTTTGCTGTCTGCCAAAATAGCAATGGGTACGATATACAGGTGAAACTCAAAAAATTAGAATATCGTTCAAAAGTTCATTTATTTCAGTAATTCAACTTAAAAGGTGAAACTAAGATATTATATAGACTCATTACATGCAAAGTGAGATATTTTAAGCCTTTATTTGTTTTATTTTTTATGATTATGGCTTACAGCTTATAAAAACCCCAAAATCAAAATCTCACAAAATTAGAATAATGTGACAAGGGTTAATATTGTAGGCTCAAAGTGTCACACACTAATCAGCAAATTATTCCAAAACACATGCAAAGGGTTCCTGAGCCTTTAAATGGATCAGTCTTAAAGACCGCATATACGCAATCTATGTAATGAAACGATATGTAGATTACGAAAAATAGTTACTACGCATCTGATGGACGTATTTCCGCCGAGGGACATTGTTCTGGATCTGGCCCAATATCTTTTCCAGAATAGACCTAGCACTGGTATCCCACAATCATCAGCTATCCATTTGAGAAATGCGCTACTTGTCTCGTGGGGTGTCAGATCATTCCCCTATATTGCTCCAATAGAATGTTCATTCCCTATGGGTGTGACCTATTGGATATTACACCCCTTTTGGTTGTAACTCATTGGGTCTAGTGATGGTCTTATAAAAGACTGGAAATATTTTTATACATAACAGTGGTCACAGTTCTCCTCTAAGGCTTTCTTGGGAGGAACTCTGATCACTAGGATTATAGGACCTGATTCACACTTAAGAGTAAAATTGCGAACTTACCTAAATATACGCATGTGTAAAAACCGCAATACTGATTCAGAGAAAAGAAAAAACCTAGTTAACCACTCCCCCTGTGTCGAGAGAGCTACATAAGGACGTAAGTCTTTTTGCTTATAATTAGGTACGCATTGACTTTATTAGCTGTGAATCGGACGTGCGTTTAGGTGCTTAAAAATTACTTATGATTTTTAGATACGTAACTAAACGCACTAATTAGACTTTGGAAAAGTTAATTAATGTTTATTTGTAAGCAAGTACTCACATTAACATATGTTAACAAATTAACCATCAACTTGAAATAAGAATAATCATGACATACTTTAGATTAAACATAAACAGATACTGCAAGTTAGAAAAACAATGATCTACTACATATAGAAACTTTCATAAAACATTTAAATAAAAAACATAAAAGCAAAACCAACAACCAATACAGTTAAATATAAGTAAATGTAATGGTGTTTGTTCACAAAATTTAAGTAAATTAAAGTTTTAAATAAACTTGCACAAACTATACCCAAATAAAGGCAACTTTACAAGGTTAAAGTATTGAACAAAATGTGAAATCAGCATAAGATTTACAAGATCAAAAACACAAAAATAAGCCATTATTTATTTAATTTTCAAACACACATCCATTGATTAAAAACACGCAGCAGGTATGGGCTGAACTAAGTAAGAGAAGATGCATGGCCTCACAGCAAACAATTCGGTTCTTCAGCTTACGAGTGGTCGAGGGCTTCCTTAATTTTTCTTGTGCATATGTTAGTTTATGCAACGCACTCCTACTGAAGCAGTCCTAACTCTGCTGGAACACCCATACTGTACATTAATAGCCCGTGTAGAGCTCATTTGCATTAGGAGTCTTGCCCCTCTAGCCACACATACAGGACTTGTTATGTACTGATGTGTGCATCAGCCCTAAGTCACACATCCGTGTATGTGAATCAGTCTGCCATGGTTTTCGTGCATATATTTGGGTTCTGGGCATGCGCAGTTTAACTGATTGTAAAAATATGCATGTAGATTCTACACTTGCTTAACTGTGAACACGGTCCAAAAAGTTTAAACAAGACTCTAGGCAGTGGGAGGTAGATTAGGGAGAATGTGCCATAACATGGAGACAACTTAAGTTCTACACACAATGGGGCTGATCCAGGCCTACGCTTAAAAGCCGATCTGCGCATGCGTCAGGCAGAAGTTGCCCGGCATAGCTATGGCAACGCCCGATCGTGGATCAGGCGTCCGTAGCAGCAGCGTAGTAACGCTGGAAGGGGTGTTCCCCTCCGTTACTATGCTGCAGTTAGTGCAGGTAAGCCGGGGAAGGGAGAGTAATGAGGCTGGGAGGGCGGCGTTAGCGTAGCAACGCCACCGTCCCAGCGTATTAACACTCGCTTACGCCAGCTGAAGTTAAGATAGCCTTAAGCCAGTGTTAGCGACTGTTAATATGCTGGGGCAAGGGGGAGTGTCGGGGGAGAACCATCGCCCATGTCTGAGGTCAAGATCACTCTGGAGCAGGTTTTCATCCAGGATGTCTCTGTACATTGCTGCATTCATCTTTCCCTCTATCCTGATTAGTCTCCCAGTTCCTGCTGCTGAAGGGAGTCTTAGTTGTTCCGAACTTCTTGCATTTATGGATGATGGAGGCCACTGTGCTCATTGGGACATTCAAAGCAGCAGATATTTTTCTGTACCCTTTCCTCAGTGGCGTAGCTACAGGGGTCGCAGCGGTCGCACTTGCGACACTCACCAATAGTGCCCTGCTGGCACTTCCATTGTCTGGGCCCGTTAACGGAGGCAGCTACACCAGATTTCGGGCCCCCGGGGCCAAGCCAGTAATACAGCTATTACTGGCTTTGGCCCCAGTACCCAGTAATGCACTGCGTGACGTCATGACGTCATGCCAGTGCCGCACCCCCACCTCCCGCACTGGAAGCCTGAGCCCTGCGTTTCTTAGAGAAGAGCACAGGGCTCAGTGTGAGATCGTCTGTGATAGGAGATGGAAGCAGGTAAGCAGCATTTATGTATTTCTTATTAGATGCCAGTGGTGTGTGTGTATATATGTGTGTATATGTGTGTATATATGTGTGTGTGTGTGTATATGTGTGTATATATGTGTGTGTGTATATATGTGTATATATATGTATATATATACACACACACACACACACACATATATATATACACACATACACATATACACCGGAAGGGAATGTTTCTCCAACAGATAATGTTTAGCCACAGGTTGGTCCGCTGAACCTGTGTTGAGGGCAATCCTTATGGCCGAGCGGTGCAGATTGAGTCTTTCTTTAAAAGTTCGTATTGTCTTCCCCACGTAGATGAGGCCACAGGGACACTTCAACAAATAGATAACAAATTTACTGGTGCATGAAAGGATGTGCTTAATTTTGTAACACTTCCCTGATCTAGGGTGGTGAAAAGTGTTGCCAGTGTCTAAATGCCGGCAAGTAGCACAATCAAGGCATCTGTAGCAACCAGGGGGGCGACTCAGGAAGGTTGTGGGCTGTGTGATGGACGAAGAAATGTCTGTATGCACCAGTATGTCTCGGAGATTGCGACCTCTGGTGTGACATGGCATGATCCGTAATTTCTGTAATGCTGGTAAAGAGTCGTCAGATTTAATTATAGGCCAAAGGGCTGTGATGGCTTTACCTATAAAAGGGCTGCCCCTTGAGAAATGATTCACCCATGGGAGAACGTCTTGTTTCTTGTTTTTTACTGAAGGATTCAGTAGACTGATTCTGGGAAAGGATAGGGCTTTTGTCTTAGCCTCTGAGAGAATCTTGTCAGAATATCCCCTCTCTTTGAATTTGTTCGTCATTTCTTGCATTTGTTTATCACGACCTTCAGTGGTATTGTTAATCCTGCATACTCGTAGGTATTGCGAGTAGGGCAAGCCTTTCTTCAGAGCTTGGGGATGGTGACTACTTGCCAACAACAGCGTATTACGGTCTGAGGGTTTATTATAGATACAGGTGGTCACCTGTCCATGCGTCATAGAAATCTGAATGTCCAGGAAGTGGATAGAGTTGGTGCTGCTCTCAAAGGTGAATTTTATATGTTCGTCCATCATGTTCACATTGTTCATCATCTCATTAAATTCCAAGATGGAACCACCCCATAGAATAAAGAGGTCGTCGATGTAGCGTCTCAGAAGTAATAATTTATCGCCACACTGAGGATTGTTAAAGAACAAATTGTGTTCGATGTCGGCCATAAAAGCATTCGCAAAGGAGGGGGCTACTGCCGAGCCCATTGCGCAACCTGAGACCTGTTGATAATATTTTTTGTCAAACAGAAAATAGTTTCTTTTGAGCGTCAGCTCTAGGAGACAGATGAATAAGTCTGGGGGGGGGCCGATGTAGTGAGTGTTAGACCTGATAAGTTTCTCCACAGCTTGTAGTCCTCGATCATGCGGTATACTGGTGTATAGGCTCACCACATCCACTGTGGCGAGTACCACATTCTTAGGCAAGTTCTCCAATTGAGATAACACATTGAGAAAATGCGTAGAATCCTTGATGTATGTGTCCAGGGATTGTATGCAAGGTTGGAGAATCCGGTCAAGCAGAAGAGAAATAGGATGGTACAATGAATCACGGGCCGAGATGATCGGGCGTCCGGGAGGGCATGTGTTGTGCTTATGCACTTTCGGGAGTGTGTATAAAATGGGTACCTTAGGATGTTTGTTGGTAATTCCCTTGGCCACGGTAGATGGCAAATTGCCTACTTCAACTGCTTGTCTCAGGATGTTGTCCAGCTCTAGTTTAAATTGTGCTGTTGGATCTGTCTTCAAAGACCGATATGTAGTTTCATCAGCCAACTGCCGGTAGACTTCCTTAGTATAGTCTTCCAGGTCCTGTACCACTATGGCCCCTCCCTTGTCAGCCGGACGGATGACGATGTCTGTGCGTGTAGACAGAGATCTTAGGGCTTGTAGTTCCTGATCTGTCAGGTTCTTGCGTAATTTAGGTAGGGCTCCTTTTGTCTTTACAACCGCCTCATCCAAGAGGCGTGCAAAACTTTTAATGGAGGCATTGAAAGTCTGGGGTTCAAAGCTAGATTTTTCTTTGATCCCTCTATATGGTTCTAGAGTATGTTCCATGTCACCCTCTTTATGTCGGAAAAATTCTTTTAGTTTGATGTGTCTGATTAATCTGTGATGGTCAATTTTCCATTTGAAGGAATCAAGCTCTACAGAAGGGACATAAGAAAGGCCACGGTTAAGGACAGAGACTTCAGAAGGGCTTAAAGGAGATTTAGACAGATTAAAGATCAGGTTCTCTGAGATCTTGTGCTTGCCTTCGTGATATTGTGTTCTCTTGCATTGACCCCCGCGCCTGGTGTATTTCCTCCCCTGCCAGCGGGAGGGAGTCCGCCGCCTGTGGGGGGTTTCTCTAAAAAATGAACCGCAGATGTAGAGGCGGTTTCATTATCGGTGCTTTCCGCGCTGGAAGTCTCACTGAGTACACCAGGGGGCCGTGGATGTCTATTCCTCCAGAACCTCTTCTGTGTCCTGGATTGTTCTGTGCCCGAGAGCCAGGGGTAAACCCTGTTTTCTTCATAATCTCGGTCCACTCTTCTCCGTTTGTCTCTCTTGAATTTCAAGATGTCCAGTCTGTATTTATCGACTTGGCTCTGAAGACGTTCGTACCAATTGGTAGAGCTGTCCGAGAGTAAAGTATTTTTGTGTAAGTTCTCAAATTTATTAATGGAGTCCTGCGCCTTCTGTATTTCACGGGCTGATTCCTCCACCACCAGTAGCATGAGGTCAAAGGAGCACTTGTTAAGAATGGCAACCCATTTTCGACAAAATTCCTGGCTGTATCTCCCTATGGTAGGGATGTTTTTGATCCTAAAGCCTTTTGGGATCTTACGGTCTCTGAAATAGTCAGACAAAGTGACACCATGTAGATTGAATTCAACCTCTCGCTTCTTGTAATTCAGTATTTCATGGAATAGGTCCAAATTTGGTATCGTAGTTGGTAATTGAGTAGGGAATAAGATGGATTCTGCTTCAGCTTCAGAATAGCTATGTACCTCTCCCTACGGGAGAGAGATCTGAGAGAAACCACTCCGGGTGTCCTCAGTGTCAGTCATATTTGCTTACAAAACAACTTGCACTATATGAAGTGCAGCAATAAAAACACTTGATGCTGATTGAACAAGCGATATGATGAATGAGTAATGTTCATAAAGTTATTGTGTTGGGTGCCCGAGGTGCAGCATAGCATAGGTGCGCTGTGCCAATGTGTAGAAGTGTAGGTACGGCACTCCAGAAAACCAAAATGTTGCTCAGGTGCTCGACCAGGGTAGGGAGAACACAAAACAAAAATAGCGGCACTCGGAGACTTTCAATGCAAAAAGAATTTGTATTAGGTTAGAGAGTCCAACGTTTCAGTGGCACTTGGCCTCTTTCTTCAGGGTAACCAAAAAGATACAATGCGCAAGAAACAAACAGCAAATAACCAGGAGCACAGCATAAATACAACTATAAATAGAGATCTTACCTTCCCCTCCGCCAACCACGAGCACCGCTGCAGAGTCTGACGTCACTCACAGGCCAGGGCACAGGTGATGACATCATCCTTGGAGCCGCAGGATCGTGCACCAAGTTGCCTAGGCGACGGACCCGACGCCAGGACGCACCATCTCCCCGTTGTCAAAGCCAGGAGAGCGTGGACCGCAGGCAGATGCTCAGAAGCTGTAGAGGGAAAAAGCAAAACACAGAAAAGAGTGAGGAACGGGTGCTGTGTCTGCAACAAATAAATAATAAAGAAGAATAAGCAAACATGAAACAAACAAAGAACTGAAAAAAATGAAAAGAATAATAAAATGAGAAAAAAAAAATGAAAAAACACAAAACGAAGCACAATACCAAGTACAAAGGGGAAAGGGCTGTAGAACACTATAAAAAAGGGACCAGGGACCTAGAACAATCAAAATATCACATAAAGCAATTTAAGGGGAGCGAGTCATTAAGGCCATGGGGGACACACAGTCTAAAGTGAAGATCCACTTGGATTCCAAACGGAGGAGAGCCAGTTCTCTGTCGCCTCCCCTGGGAAGGGGGGGAATACAATCAATAATTTTGCACCTCAAGTCCGGAAGGGAATGTTTCTCCAGCAAGTAGTGTTTGGCCACAGGTTGGTCAGCTGAACCTGTGTTAAGGGCGATCCTTATGGCCGAGCGGTGCAGATTGAGTCTTTCTTTAAAAGTTCGTATTGTTTTCCCCACATAAATGAGGCCACAGGGGCACTTCAACAGATAGATGACAAATTTGCTGGTGCATGAGAGGACGTGTTTAATTTTGTAACACTTCCCTGATTTAGGGTGGTGAAAGGTGTTGCCAGTGTCTAAATGCCGGCAAGTAGCACAATCAAGGCATCTGTAGCAACCAGGGGGGCGACTCAGGAAGGTTGTGGGCTGTGTGATGGACGAAGAAATGTCTGTATGCACCAGTATGTCTCGGAGATTGCAACCTCTAGTGTGGCATGGCATGATCCGTAGTTTCTGTAATGCTGGTAAAGAGTCGTCAGATTTAATAATAGGCCAGAGGGCTGTGATGGCTTTACCTATAAAAGGGCTGCCCCTTGAAAAATGATTTACCCATGGGAGAACGTCTAGTTTCTTGTTTTTCACTGAAGGATTCAGTAGGCTGCTTCTGGGAAAGGATAGGGCTTTTGTCTTAGCCTCTGAGAGAATCTTGTCAGAATATCCCCTCTCTTTGAATTTGTTCGTCATTTCTTGCATTTGTTTATCACGACCTTCAGTGGTATTGTTAATCCTGCAATAGGTATTGCGAGTAGGGCAAGCCTTTCTTCAGAGCTTGGGGATGGTGACTACTTGCCAACAACAGCGTGTTACGGTCTGAGGGTTTATTATAGATGCAGGTGGTCACTTGTCCATGCGCCAGAGAAATCTGAATGTCAAGGAAGTGGATAGAGGTGGTGCTGCTCTCAAAGGTGAACTTTATATGTTCGTCCATCGTGTTCACATTGTTCATCATCTCATTAAATTCCAAGATGGAACCACCCCATAGAATAAAGAGGTCGTCGATGTAGCGTCTCAGAAGTAGTAATTTATCGCCACACTGAGGATTGTTAAAGAACAAATTGTGTTCGATGTCGGCCATAAAAGCATTCGCAAAGGAGGGGGCTACTGCCGAGCCCATTGCGCAACCTGAGACCTGTTGATAATATTTTTTGTCAAACAGAAAATAGTTTCTTTTGAGCGTCAGCTCTAGGAGACAGATGAATAAGTCTGGGGGGGGGCCGATGTAGTGAGTGTTAGACCTGATAAGTTTCTCCACAGCTTGTAGTCCTCGATCATGCGGTATACTGGTGTATAGGCTCACCACATCCACTGTGGCGAGTACCACATTCTTAGGCAAGTTCTCAAATTGGGATAACACATTGAGAAAATGCGTAGAATCCTTGATGTATGTGTCCAGGGATTGTATGCAAGGTTGGAGAATCCGGTCAAGCAGAAGAGAAATAGGATGGTACAATGAATCACGGGCCGAGATGATCGGGCGTCCGGGAGGGCATGTGTTGTGCTTATGCAATAAGTCTGACTGGACACACACAAGGAAGGGGCAATAAGGCTTATTGAATACACAAAAGTAAGAGGCAGAAAGGCTGACTAGTCCAACACACACAAGGAAGGGGCAGAAAGGCCGACTGTGGAGACACACACAAGGAGAGGAGAGTTTGGATGGCTCTAGAGATACACACATAATGGGGGAGATTGGATGGCTTTAGAGACGCACCAGAGGGTAGGAAAGGATGACAGTAGAGTCACACACAAAGGGGAGATTGAATGGCTGTAGAGTACTGACAGTAAGCACATTATTATATATATTATATATACAGTAACAAGATATACCATAGCATGTCTATGAGTAAATAGATTGAAATTTTATTTTTGTTGTAGGTGGGGGGCCCAAGCTGATCTTTTGCACCTGGGCCCATGAACCTTTAGCTACGCCCCTGCCTTCCCCATATTTTTGCCTCGAGACAATCCTGTCTCGGGGGTCTACAGACAATTCCTTTGACTTCATGCTTGGTTTCTGCACTGACATGCACTGTCAAGTGTGGGACCTTATATAGACAGGTGTGTGCCTTTCCAAATCATGTCCAATCAACAGAATTTATCACAGATGGACTCCAATTAAGCTGTAGGAATGTCTCAAGAATGATCAGTGGAAACAGGATGCACCTGTGCTCAATTTTGAGCTTCATGGCAAAGGTTGTGAATACTTATGTACATGCGATTTCTTAATTTTTGATTTTTAATAAAATCTTCCCCAAAAAATGTTCCCGTTGTCATTATGGGGTATTGTGTGTAGAATTTTGAGGTAAAAAAATGAATTTATTTCATTTTGGAATAAGGCTGTAACATAAAATGTGGAAAAAGTGAAGCGCTGTGAATACTTTCCGGATGCACTGTGTACTGTGCCTATAAATATATAACTATACCTTTGTGTAGATATATAGCTAGAAATATATATATATTTCAAAAATGTATGGGATATTTATCTCTTTAATCCTATCTGCGTAGCGCTACATATACTCATGCCAGGGTAGTGAGCATCTTCTTTCCATATCTAGTTGCTCATTGGCTCACTTTTGTAAGCATATATTAGGTGTATAGCTATTATTCCATTCTCTTATTGTTGCATTTAGTAGCGGAGCTCCATATACCCTTTATTTGCTATTCAGCAAACAATTTTTCCCACATTGATAGGACCAGCATTTACTCTGCTTATCTAATTACTTGTTGCTCCATGTCTCCATAAATATACTTGCGTATACTATAGAGCACACTTGCTCTTATACAGTATGGTGTATGGCTAATTCTGATTTTATTTTATTGATGCACTTAGTAGCACTGCTCTTAATGTGTCATACCATTTATAAATTATGCCTCCCACTTAGATAGGATTATATATACCTGTGGACATAGCGCATACTTGTTGATATAGTGTATAGTGCAGATCACTTATGCATATTGTCCTGGATGTTATTAAATTTCACAGTTTCACTTTAAATGCAAATACTGAAGTGAGTCTTAGGGTCAGGCTACGGGGAAGGGAGTCTTGGGGTCAGGATGTGGAGAAGAGAGTCTTAGGGTCAGGCTGTCTAGAAGGGAGTCTTAGTTGGTTGGTATAAAACTGCCCTTTTGGAAATATGCTGTTACCTTTGCTGACCCACACCCATAATAGGTGTATAAAAATGGGTGCTTAAAAGTTTTGTGTCCTCCTTCAGGTACATGAAGTAAGAAAGAAGAGAAATAAAGAAAAGCGAGATGCAGCAAAGTGGTAGGTGAACTTTATTTATATAGGTGTGTGTGTGTGTGTAGTATAGATAGAGAGATATCACTGCATATACATTTACAGTATACACAATATATATTGTGTAAAATTCAAAATTGTACAATATTAATGTACTACTACCAATTCATAAATAAAGGCTGCACACCAAACAGTGTGAAAATGTGCAGACATTTTTAAATAATAAATTGTTGTATAATAATAATAAATGAAACAATGTTGTTTAAAAAAATAATTTCCGTTCATTTTCAAGTGTATGTTTGCCTCTACTCATGAATGGAGATTGGTGTGTGCATAGATAGCCTGGGGGGAAGTGGGGCTTATGCTGGTCCCGGTCCTGAATTGGCTGACACCTATCTATAACTTGCATGGCCCTATCAGCTTTTTAAAGATGCATCTTTTGTTGAATGCATGTTTCAGACTGTCAACAAATTGTGCGGTTTAATCACTTTAAAGCCAATGCAGCTGCGCAAGTTGTCAGAACCCAACAGTAGGTGGGCCTATGTGTTTTCAGTGCCAGGGCTGATTTTTAGTCCCAGTCCGGCCCTGGTTATACGCAGTTAAATCACGCTTTACAGCCTAAATTCAGGGAACCCAAATAGATCTCTCTGTTTCTCCTGTTAGGACTTTGCTGTCTGACATAGGGTGTGAGGGTTCAATGTCAGCTATATACTCGTGTTTCCTTGATGCTTTGCCAACAGATTAATTGGATAAGTTGAGAACTCTCTGGCAGGTGCACTTGGGCCCTCTAGATGATGAGGAATGGGAAATTCTGTTGAAAAGTATCACAGATCTGGAGACTTCTAGATTGCTCCCGGGTCGGAGGGGAGGGACGACAGTAGAATTGAAGACGAAATTAGGTGGCCGCAAGTAGGGTCTCCTCATGAAGGTCTAGCACACGTAGAGGGGTACTGTAGGTTTCGAACCGCAGTACAAAGTCTCTAACTGGAGCAGACTCCGTAGGCAGGAGCGGAGTATAGCCGGTGGAGGAGTGGACAGCGGAGAGGATGCCAACTGTGGACTGGATTGCAGAGACTGCACTGGACTGGACTGTGGACACAGGACTGGACTGCAGCACTTGCACTGGACTGGATTGCAGGACTTGCACTGGACTGGATTGCAGCACTTGGTACTGGACTGGATTGCAGCACTTGGTACTGGACTGGATTGCAGCATTTGGTAAATAGCAGTAGCTGAAGCAGAGCAGAATCACTCTTACCAGGCTACTAGACGATGAGAAGATCTGGCACTGTTAGAATAGTGCTAGGGATTTAAATACCCTGTCGTTGTCTCTGATTGGCCCGTCCGTGCATGTGTTCCCCTAGCCTGGAATCTGATTGGCTGCGGGGAACACGTGGTGTGCCGCATGATGGCGGCACCCATCCAGCACGAGGACGCCGGAGGACATTGAGGGACGTCGCCTGCGAGGAGGGCCACCGGGGAACCAGATGCCTGTGGGAACGAAGAGGCAGTGCGGCGGTGAGAGGTCCCTTGGCCCGGTAAGTGCAGTGGTGAGAGCTTGTGACATCACCCCCCCCCATAGGGGTGGCCTCTGGACACCTTAACTGGACCTTGGAAGGATGATTAGCCAGGAACTTCCGAATAAGTCTTGGTGCTTTAACATCAGCAGCTCAAACGCAGGCACGTTCTTCTGGACCAAAACCTTTCCAATCAACCAGATATTGGAGATGACCATAGCGCATCTGAGCGTCCACAATTTCTTTGATCTCAAACTCGTTCTCCACTAGTCCAATAATCTTGGGTGGTCTTTTGATGGGAGAGTAAAATTTGTTAATGACCAGAGGTTTAAGGAGGGATATGTGGAATACTTTAGGTACTCGGAGGTAGGGAGGTAGATCCAGCTGATATGCCACAGGGTTGATGACTTTGGAGACTTTGAAGGGACCAATGTATCTAGGAGCAAATTTTATTGAGGGGACTCTGAGATGAAGATTCCTGGATGATAACCAAACCTTATCTCCTGGATGTAGTATTGGAACCGCCCTCCTCTTACGGTCAGCTTGAATCTTATATCGCTTTGAGGCTTTCAATAACGAGGTTCTGACCTTTTTCCAAGAGTCAGAAAAGTTCTTCAAGGCGACTTCAGAGGCTGGGACTTGGGCTGCAGGAAGTTCGGAGAATGACGGAACCCTGGGGTGTCGTCCAAAGACCACTTTGAAGGGTGTGGAATACATAGATTCATGGTAGTGATTGTTGTGGGCAAATTCCGCCCATGGTAGTAGTGCCACCCAAGTATCCTGGGAAGATGCAACGTACAGGCGAATTAAAGTCTCTAAATCCTGATTGACCCTTTCAGTCTGGCCATTTGTTTGTGGGTTTTAGGCAGATGAGAATTTTAGCTTTGTTCCAAGGCTGGTACACAAGGCTCTCCAAAATCTTGCCGTAAATTGAACCCCACAATTGGAGACAATTTCTTCAGGACACCCGTGCAGACGGAAGATATGTTGGAGGAAAAGTTTGGACAGAACTGGAGCGGAAGGTAGTCCTCGAAGAGGAATGAAATGAGCCATCTTGGAAAATCGATCCACCACGACCCAAATGGTATTGTACTTGTCACACGATGGAAGGTCCGTTATAAAGTCCATAGACAAGTGGGTCCACGGGATCGTAGGAACAGGAAGAGGATGTTATGGGCCCAGAGGAACTTTCCAGGGAGTCTTATGTTGAGCACAAAGGGTGCAAGCATTGATAAACTCAGTGGTATCTTGGCAGAGAGTTGGCCACCAGTAACTCCGGCTGAGAGGGGCTAAAGTCTTCGTGATTCCCACATGTCCAGAGAACTTTGAAGCATGGGCCCAGGATAGGATCTTACGTCAAAGGTTTTGGGGTATGAAAGTTCTTCCAGGTGGCGGAGGCTTGACGAGTTCGGAGGTTGCTACTTGAATGGGGTTCAAGATGAATTGTGCTTTTTCCTCCTCTTCTGGATCAGTACCGGAGAAGGAACGTGAGAGCGCATCCGCCTTACGATTCTTGGTTCCAGGCCTGAACTGTAAAGTGAAATTGAAACGGGAAAAGAACAGTGACCATCTCGCTTGACGAGGGTTAAGACAACGGGCGGTCTGGAGATACAGCAGATTTTTGTGCTCTGTCAGTACGGTGAACGGATGAGTGGCTGTCAGTACCGTGAATGGATGAACTGCTCCTTCCAGAAGATATCGCCATTCCTCCAAAGTGAGTTTCATCGCCAGCAATTCTTTCTCCCTGATGGCGTAGTTCCTTTCCGCTGCTTGGAACTTTCAAGAGAAAAAGGCACAAGGATGAATTTTCCCGTCAGCAAATCGTTGAGAGAGTATTACTCCCACTCCTTTAGAAGATGCATCTGTTTCCACAATAAAAGGGAGAGAGGGATCGGGCTGACGGAGTACAGGAGCTGACGCAAAAGCTTGCTGGAGTTGTTGGAAGGCAGAAGTGCTTTCAGAAGACCATTTGGAAGGATTGGACCCTTTATGAGTTAATGAAGTGATGGCAGAGACAATGGTGGAGTAGCTCTGGATGAATATCCGGTAAAAGTTAGCACAGCCAATGAAATGCTGGATACCATGAACGGTGGTAGGCTGGGGCCAGTCAAGAATTGCTTGCACCTTGGCAGGATCCATCCGAAGTTCTAAACCGGACAGAATGAACCCAAGAAAGGAGATTTCTTTAACTTCGAAGTCACACTTCTCTAACTTCTCGTACAGGTGATGGTAGCGGAGTTGTGATAGCACTTCTCGGACTTGCACGCAGTGTTCCTCCAGAGTTTGGAAGAAAATAAGAATGTCATCCAGATATACAACAACAGACTGATTCAGCAGGTCTCTGAAAATTTGTTCACAAAACTCTGGAACACGGCGGGGGCATTACTAAGACCAAAGGGCATCACGAGATACTCGTAATGCCCGTCCCTGGTGTTGAAGGCGGTTTTCCACTCATCACCTGAACGGATCCAAATGAGATTATCAACCCCCGAAGATCCAACTTGGTGAAAACTTGAGCGCCTCGGATCTTGGCAACAAGGGGGCAATGGATACCGGTTTTTGATGGTAATGTTGTTGAGGCCTCTATAATCGATACCAGGACGTAGACCCCCGTCTTTTTTCTTTACAAAGAAGAACCCGGCACCGGCGGAGAGGAGGGACGAATAAAACCTTGTCGTAAATTCTCAGAGATATAGGTTGACATGGCCTGGCTTTCCGGAATAGACAAGGTATAGGTCCTACCTCGAGGGGGTGTAGATCCAGGGATTAAATCTATAGGACAATCCCAAGGACGATCAGGCGGTAATTTTTTGGCAGCCTTAGGACAGAAAACGTCAGCGAAGTCCTCATATTGACTTGGGAGTTGGGGTTTTACGGTGCTAAGGGTCTGGCACTGCAGTATTATTCTGGGCAGGCAGTTCTGTAAGCATGAAGGGCCCCAACTGAGAATTAGCGATGTAACCCAGTCGATATGCGGATTGTGAGCTTGTAACCTTGGTAGACCAAGGATGATAGGGGAAGTGGCCGCTGCTAGCACCAAAAATGTTATGGTTTTGGAATGAAGAGCCCCAATGTTGAGGAGCAATGGAACTGTACGGTGCGAGATGGTTCTCCCAGGTATCCGGCTCCCATCAACAGCTGTGAGGTAGGTAGTGGTAGGAAGAGGAAGTACTGGGATTTTAAGTTCCTTAACAATCTTGGCGGTAATGAAATTCTCAGTGGCAACGGAATCAAGGAGAGCGTGGAGTTCGGACCGCTGGGTACCCAGGGTAAGTGTCAGTGGAATAAGGCAGTCATGGTGATTGGAGGAGCGAACAGGAACTCCTGGGTTGACCTCCTCGTTATCAATCAGGAGCGGCCGTTTTCCGGGCGCTTGGTACATTGCAGACGGGTATGTCCTGGTTCTCCACAATAGAAGCAGGGATTATCCCTGATTCTCCGCTAACTTTCTTGAGGGGTAATACGGGATCTACCCAACTGCATCGGTTCCTCCGTAGACAATACCGGGGATTTTGGACGAGTAAATATAACCGACTTGGAGCAAGATAGTCTTTTCCGCTCGTTGCAGCGTTCTTGTTGTCGAATATCTATTCGAACACACATAGAAATCAGGGAATCCAGAGTAGTGGGCGTGACGCTAGAAAGTAGTCCATCCTTTATCCGATCAGATAGTCCCTCATGATATACGGACATTAACGCTTCCTCGTTCCAAGAAAGCTCGGAGGACAGAGTGAGGATTTGGATGGTATAATCTCCAACGGACAAATCCCTCTGGCGGAGGCGGAGGATGTCAGAAGCGGCGGACGCTGTACGCCCGGGTTCATCAAAGATTGTTTGGAATGTTTTCAAGAAGTCATCCAAGGAAGACAAGATCGGACTTGATTTTTCCAGCAGAAGTGACACCCATGCAAGGGCTTTTCCAGACAAAAGAGAAATAATATAGGCAATTTTCGCATGTTCAGAAGGGAAGTTGTCTGGTTGTAGTTCAAAGAGGAGTTTACACTGGTTCAGAAAACCCCGGCATAGCGCAGGATCTCCAGCAAACTTAGCCGGTGTGGATAAAGGTATTCTAGTCCCGCTTGAAGCAGAAGTTGCTGCCGGTACAGAAGCTTGGTGATGAGCCATCATGACCTGTTGGAACGCCCCCATCTGATTGGTCATCTGTTGGAGGCAGGATACCACTTGGGACAGAGTATTCTCCTGGATCTGGACTCTCTCGGAGAGGTTGAACTCAGGAGAGATCCTCTGAGGGTTCCGCCCGGCCCGGTCCATTTGGCCAGATCTTACTATCACGGATCTGGGATCTGGACTTCTAGATTGCTCCTGGGTCAAAGGGGAGGGGTGACAGTAGAATTGAAGATGAAATTAGGTGGCTGCAAGTAGGGTCTCCTCATGAAGGTCTAGCACACGTAGAGGGGTACTGTAGGTTTCAAACCGCAGTAGAAAGTCTCTAACTGGAGCGGACTCCGTAGGCAGGAGCGGAGTATAGCCGGTGGAGTGGACAGCGGAGAGGATGCCAACTGTGGACTGGACTACAGCACTTGCACTGGACTGGATTGCAGGACTTGCACTGGCATGGATTGCAGTACTTGCACTGGACTGGATTGCAGCACTTGGTACTGGACTGAATGCAACACTTGGTACTTGACTGGATGCAGCACTTGGTACTGGACTGGATGTAGCACTTGGTACTGGACTGGATGCAGCACTTGGTACTGGACTGGATGAAGCACTTGGTACTGGACTGGATTGCAGCACTTGGTACTGGACTGGCTTACAGCACTTGGTACTGGACTGGATTGCAGCACTTGGTACTGGACTGGATTGCAGCACTTGGTACTGGACTGGATTGCAGCAAAAAAATACAGACATATCTCTCTCCTGAAAAAATTGAAAAATTCAATGTTTCTTCTTCTGCTATTTGTACTAAATGTGGATATAATTATGCAAATTTCTCTAAATTAATTTGGTGATGCCCACATGTCCAGAGATTTTGGTCTAATGTACTTTAAATGTATTCAAAATACTACTACCAATCTCTTTATAAATGATCCCAAAACATGACTGTTTGGTATAGGTCTGGGAGATTCTATGCCTTCAGATCTCCAGGCATATATTAATTCTTTATATATATGAGCGAGAGTTTCTATTGCCCATACTTGATATGCCTCTCACCCCCTTGATTGGAGAATAACTCTCACTGGTAATCTCCTCAGTCGACCATGAGAGAATTATATACACAAGCCATGAGGGGCCATACAAATTTTTAAAAAACTGGGGTAAATGGATTTATTCAATCTATTATCTAGGGCTGGCCCCTATTGCTAGGGGTGGATAAACATGTGCTTTTTCTTTAATGATTCACTGTCTTCAGAATATCATGAACAGCTATTCTTTAATCCTTGTATGCAGAAATTAATCTATCAATTCCTAGGTAACTGTGGACCTGAGTTAAGAAGCCACTGCTATTTCTGTGCTTATTCTTAGGGACGGTTAACTGCGTGGTACTTTTATTTACACAATCTACGTAGGTTTTAAGAACGGTGATCCCTTAAGAGCGATTTCCAAAGCCCTTTGTAATGAGATAAGTAAGAAGAAGCGTGCAGGCCAAGTTAAGTTGGGTGGGGGGAGGCATTTAAATTGAGTAAACAGGGCGTGGTTTGCTAAGTACGATCGTTCTTTAGCAACTTAAGAAGATATACATGCACAGGAAGATGAGGCTGCCTTTGTCCTTCTTAAGTCGGCTAAAAAAACAAAAACGTGTCAAGGGAATTGCCATGAGTATAATTGCAAATCCATTCATTCCTATCTCCCTTAACTTTGAATCAGGTCCTGTATTCCTATATACTCCTCTATATTATATAGTCGTGAATATTGTTGCTGATATTATTTCCCTGTATCTGCATATATGGTGCTATATTGTGCTGTAAATTATTCTTAGATATGTTTTACTGCATTATGTGCATTGTTTCACTCATGTTACTGTAGTGCTTAACAATTAAAAACTTTCAATAAAAAACTTTTGATTTAAAAAAAATAAGACATCACATATAGCATAATATTACATTTATCTTTTGTAGAAATAATCTGTACCAATGTTGAAATGTGGTATTTATCTGGTGTGGTTCGTGCACAGTGTATAAACCATTTGCATTTGTGGGAACATGCTTTGTCCAGCCATTAGACAGGGGCTGCAACCACTCGGTACTTATTTTTATTTCCTCCCTTGCTTGTTACTCTCACTTCCAAGCCTGCCACTAGGAGTTTTCTGACCTGGGCCACAGACCACAGCGTTCTGTCCCTTCTGTGATTTCTCCAATGCTGTTACATTAAACGGCAAAGAACCCACTCACGCACCATGCAACCAGGCACACCTTAACAAAATAAACACACGGACACAGTTGGCTGCGTTTAAAAAGGGAACATGGTTTATTGACTATATAAATTGGGCCGAATTGAATTAGATGACTAACGCTGTGTCATCCAGCAATTAATGGGTGGTCCCCATAGCAGAATGAGGGTTCAGCACTTACTTAACACTTAACTAAATTAACTAAACTAAACACAAAACCTTGGCGCTCAGATCAAACGGGCATACCCACAAAACCCAATCATAGTACACACCCCATACCTGTAAGGTGGCACACCTACGGAACCCATCCGCTGAGGAATGATAAATTCGTAACGCTCCTGGGTTGGTACTCAACAGCCCGTTTGTCCACTTAACTTAGCGTGCCCCCAATTGCGCCATTAACCTTTGCTGAACCCCCACTGCTACCGCCACAGCGGGGGTACCCTACCGTACTCACACCCGCCCCCTCACAACCGACCCAGCGCTTCTACGAGGTCGCCCACAAACAACCTGTTCCCCATCTCTGCTAGGTGTACCCCACCCCCCCTGTAAAAGTGACCCAAGCTATGTCTGATCCCAGAATGGGCAATGGCAAAACCTCCTGCAAGAGATATAAATTTTGCAAAGACATAATTAGGCTTCTTCCGCTTCTTATCAAGCTTTATAATATTAGAAGCCCCTCTCCATGAACGCCTCAGGATCATATAAGTCCAGGCAAATAAGACCAATGGAAATTTGGCCTGTAATCTACCCAAATCAAGTTTGACAAAATCCTCCAGGTCCCAAGTGGATCGACTAGTTGGATTATTTCCCCCTATATGCATAATTAGCACTTTGGGCTTTTCAAAAACTACCAGGGCCCGCAGTATTAGATGGACAAAGAGCTCCCATTTTAAACCCCTAATACCCAGCCAAAAAACCCTCCATACGTTCCGGGAGCTATCGGCGCACCTAGCAGCAGCAGACTTCCAAGCCCAATACACAAAAGAGTGTCTGACAATCCAAACTTGTCTGTCGTGGCACCCTTGACCCGCAACAGAAATCAGCCCGTAGGCCAAACCATAAACCCGGGGAAAATGACATACGTGACTGTAGCCTATATAATATAATTACTATTAACCAACTCACTTAACTATTACCTACATTCCTTATTCATTAACTGCCTATATTATTTTAGACATTATCAATAACCACTTAATAATTACATATATATATATTTTTTTTTTATTTAACCTTACTAACATAACCCTTGTAAACCATGCATGCGCAAAAACCTGTTACCGCAAAATACCTCTTAACACCTACCAGAATGTTTTATTTTGCACTTATAACTATAATCTTAACTTATACTTGCATTTAAACATATTTATTCATACATATAATTATTTAACAAGCACTACAAAAATACTCCAATAACTGCTTATGACCGAGGGAAAGTAAAGGGAGGGAGGGGCACCCTAGCCCTGAATCACGCTAACAAGGGGGAACAACTCCCTAAACCTCCAAGACCAACCTTACTAAAGGGGGGCTTACTGGGAGGATGAAAATGGAAGAAAAACCCCTTGTGCCCCCCAAAGGCAAGCAGCTACTCCTAGCAGTGATTCAAGCTTAGTTACACTTCAACATACAGCTAATGCTTAATCTAATGTATTTTTTAAAGGCGCCGGACTTCCACCTCCCCAGGGCTTGAATAGCGGCGGGAGACCACCCCTCCAGGGCAGCAGAAGTAGCGGCACCTATTCGAAAAGAGTGGGTACCGCATAAGGCGGCATCCACTCCAATACAAGACAAACATTTCTTAAATACAAATGAAAATTGAAACTTGGTTAAAGGGTCTCCACCAATGTGGGCCCACCAATTATTACCTTTTTTCCCCCCTTGATCCAAATAAGACCTAGCCAACCCCACCGGGCAAATATCCGTGTTGGATGAGGCCGGCAGGAAAACCCAACGGCCCCTCCCAAGCTGATCGGTCTTGGAACGGTGAACCTTGCACGCCACTGATTTCTCTTTTAACACCACATTGCGTGTAAGCATGCCCGAGTCTACCGCCAGCTTACCCGAGGCCACCAACTCGCTGACCCTGAATGCTCCAAAAAAGGCCCACAAGAAGGTGACCCTGAACAATCCGGCCTCAAACTCAGACGAAGTGACCGCTGCCAGCGCCACCATCAACCTACCCAGCAAATCTCCATCAGTTGGTCTGCGCAAATCCTCCCTCGGATGCTGACGACGCGCCCAGCCTTCAGCACCTTCTTAACAACGACTTGCATGGTAAAATTAACCCCCCCACGCAAAACAGCAAAATGAGCTAACCCAGCTAAATATGAGGCCATCTTGGCCTTTGAACTACCACCCTCAAAATTACTCCAGATCCAGTCTAACAGCAGAGCTGAATCAGACTTACCTTGGTGGTCTCTTTCAGCTTTGAATTGAACCCAATCCGCCCAGGCACGCCTTTACACCCGCAGAGTCGCCAGGGCCAAGAAGCTGTTTGCCAGAGCTTCTAGGCCGGTCGAACAATCTGCCAGAGATGTAAAGGACATGACAAACCGACCGCATGAGCCCCCGGCGCCAGCAACCTGAACCTCGGCCAATCAAAACGGGGCAAAGCGACAGCTATGGTGTTATCCACCCCTGGGACGTGCCGGGCTCTAAACGTTATATTAAGCTGAAGGCAACGAAGAACAAGAAAACGAAGTAAACTAATAGCAGGAGGGGACGTCGCCCGCTGCCTATTGATAACCTGGACCACCCCAAGATTGTCGCACCAGAAAAAAATATTCCGGTTCTGAAGCTCCTTTGCCCACACCTACTGTAGCTCGCTCAAGACGCCTGCAGAACACCCTCCCATTGGGATAACCTTGCAAGCAAAGTTAAGCAATCCAAGGAGAGACTACACCTTTTTCAGGATGGCCTTCCGCCTACTCTGCAGATCCGATAGGACCCTGACCATGCGACTGACCTTATCCTGAGGCCTAAAAAGGCCAGGCAGGTCGTGGGTTCCTCCGTTTTGTCCTCAGCGACAGGTTCACCGAAATGGCGAAACAACGATTTAGCCGAAAACAGGGCCTCAGCACATTCAACCGATGAACCCGGACCGATGAAAAGAAAATTATCAAGGTAATGAGCTATGTGCTTGTGTTTTCCCCCAGTCTGGACACACCAATGCAAAAAAGAACTGAACTAGGCGCAGGAGATGGCGCAACCCATGGGCAGGCAACAATCTATGAAAAAACCCTGTGGTAACCTAAAACCCATGAACCTGAAGGATTCCGGGTGCAAGGGGAAAAGGCGGAAAGCGGATTCAATATCCAGCTTCGCCAAAAGCACCCCCCTGCCACAAGATCGCACCATCTCCAGCGCCTCCTCAAAAGATTGATAAACCACATTGGGAAGGATCGATTGCGTCATTTACAGAACTACCCTCAGGATAAGATAAATGCTGAATTAATCTAAACTAACCCGTGGCTTTCTTGGGTACTACCCCAACTGGATAAAGGACAAGGCCCTCAATAGGGGGAATTGAAAAAGGGCCCGTGATCCTACCTTTGCTAACCTCGTCAAATACCTTCTGCTCTAACACATTCGCTAACTGTCTAGCAGATTTTAAATTGCGCGGTGAACCTGAATGAACTTGGCCCCTAATGGGCAACTTGAAACCATAAGTGAAACCCATTCGCAACAAATCGGCGTCTTCCCTTAAGGGATAAACGTCGAGCCAAGGTGACAAAGCAACAACCTTAATGGGGGACTGGGCCCTGCTGATGACCCCTGGAACTCTGCTGCCCACGCCCCCCTCCTGGCATCTGGGCATTACAATCCCTGGCGGGGTGTCCTGCGCCGCATTTGAGGCAACTATGTCTGTATCTACACCCTGCGCCCCTGGTACAATGTGTTTTATTAAAGGAAAAGCACCTGCCCTTGCTTTGGAACTCCCAGCTGCTCTAAACTGCCCTGAGGACTGCCGAAAGGACTGTGACTCCGAACCTACCTGACCTGCCTGCGTAACACTGGACCAGACCTCAAGATCCTTTATCTTGAAGTGGACCCAGGGCCTTCCTGCTTTTTTCTAAAGCCCTCGTCGTACGCTCGCCACGCATTACCCCTGAGAGATTCCTTCATCTCAAGGATAAGGTGTGCATAACACCAAACAAATCTACCTTCCTCCTGCCGAGTCTCTAAGTAGCACACTGCATTCACACAGAACCCCTTGTTACAATTACTAAAAGACCAGTATGCTTCCTCCCCGATGCCCCCTTTCACTGATGCCGCAGTTAAAGCCTTTTGGCTCTTTTCCGTAAGGGCAAAAATATCAACAAATTTTCCCTTCTTAATCCTATCACTAGATGAGGCCCTAATCTCCCACAAAATAGCTGTGTTCTCGCACACCATAGACGGTATACGGGAAGCAGCCTTCTGCTGAGCCCATGTATCCACTGCAGCCTTCTTTCCTGTCACTACCAAACTCAGAGATTTTCTCAGCAACTTCATCACCTTTTTGGATTTAATACGTGAATCTGAAGATACCACTGAGGAAACGTCATCAGACACCGAGGGAGAGTGCTCCACACTAGCAATCAAAGCCGACTCACCAGTCCTGAAGACCTACTCCTGGACTCCAGGAACCTGTTGCACACCAGAAGGGCCCGGCACTTCTCCATCGGTATGCAGTGCTCCTCCCGAAGACATAACCTGAATAGATCCGGTGACACCTGGAAAAGGGAGAATGTTAGTATTCCGAGCATTCTCAGCCGCCATATTACCCCTGGCCACTGCAGCTACGCTTGCTACTGAAGGACGCTGCTCTTGTACCGGGGCAGGACCTGTCGTTGGACCTTGCTGAAAGACGTTCTGGGGGAAAAAATTGAACCCCCCTATCCCAGTAGCGTACGGCATCACCTGACCCATGGGAAATTGTGGGGGAGGATAGCTCATGGGACCCTGGGCCCAGCCTTGCCAAGGATATAAACCTGAGGGGCCAAAAAACTGAGGAGCGCCAGTAACTGCTCCAGGTAACAACTGCTGGGCCCCAGGGAACAGCGGATTTACCCCCGACATGGAAGGCTGCATAACCGGGTATGATGTCTGGACAATGGGCAAAGCAGACTGCGCTCCCAGGACAGCCTGGGTTCCTGGCACTAACCCAATTCCCTGAGGGGCACTTGACTAACCCCCCACCACTAATGGCTGTGGCGCTGGAAGAGCTGACCTAGGCCCAGGGGATATAGGCTGCCCCCCTGCAGTGATAACTCTGCCTGCCTAGGATGACTCCTAGCTAAGCTCCTCTGGAGAGCAGAGGCCAAAGAAGCACAGAAGGAGGCGGGGGAATGATTTCTGCTTACAGATGGCAGAGGGTCAGAGAGCAATGATCCCCCCACAGAATCAGAGACATGAGATACACTGCCCCCTGACCCTTCTGCCCTGCTACCCCCAGAAGCGCTGCCTATCCTTCTATTCTTCCCCCCTCCTCCCTCCCCTACCCTGCCTTTTACCGGGCCCCTTACCCCCAGCCTGCGCCTGCTGCCCTTTTGAAGTCCCTTGTCCCTCCAGAAGAGCTGGAGGGACACTCTGACCCACATTTACCACGCTGGAAGGCGCCGGGCGCACATCAGTGGGCGCCGCCATTACCACTGCTGCTGCTGTGTCGGAAGTCTCGTGAGATCCCGCGCGAGACTTCCGGCGTGAACGGGAAGCGCCCGGGGATGACGCCGCAGAGTCTGCAA
This sequence comes from Limnodynastes dumerilii, assembly GCA_011038615.1. Classification (NCBI taxonomy): domain Eukaryota; kingdom Metazoa; phylum Chordata; class Amphibia; order Anura; family Limnodynastidae; genus Limnodynastes; species Limnodynastes dumerilii. Next base: position 24,368 of record WWET01005797.1, read on the forward strand.
TGCGGAAGCGAAGAGGAGCAGCTCGCTGACGGGAAGGACGCTGAAACATACCGTAACGCTGGAGACCTTGACTGCAAGAACGGGCACGCGCACCACAGCACAGCAAAGCAGGTAAGGGAGAGAAGCTGCTAAAAGTAAGTAGTGGGTAAGTAACAGTTGTGGAGGATAGCGAAAAAAGACAGAGGAGAGAGTGAGAAAGTAGGAAAAGTTAGAAAAGAGAAATACAAGGATCAAATGGGACATATAAGAAGCACAAGATACTCAGCCTTCCGCAAGAAATCCTGACGAGAAGAGGAAGACACCTCTCATACAGACCCCTTATAGCAACTACCCAACCACCCCCCTTTATCCCTGACTACCCAATCCTAAACCATAACAAACTACCTCACTAAGCCCCCACCCACCTAACCTTAGAACCCCACATAAATCTTAACCCCTGCTTGCCCTGCTACCTGAATGGGTCCCTGCCTGCCGTTTATCTTCACTGCAGCCCTATGGGGTCTTTATTCTTATATGGGTTGAGTGCCATGAACCAGCATTTATGAATCACAGTAGCCAATGCATTGGCCCGAGCTGTACAGCCTGCTATAGCTATCCAGCAGTTAATACTGGTGGTAAGATACCACCGATATCTGCTGCTGGAGAGATAAGAGACTGAATCCAGACTTAAGTAAGTGCTTGAAATGAGTTACTCCTGGGCTAAACCATGTTGATTTTAGGGGGAGTCAAGTTAATTGTATTCTTTGCATGCAAGGATATTATCTTTGAATTGCTTACAGCACACAGATACTGACCAGCTTTACTATCATACTGTTATTTAGACTTGGGATAGGAACTTCTCAACTCTAATACTGTGTGCAACAGATGAAATATGACTCCCCTGCAATCAACATGGTTTAACCCAGGAGTAATTAATTTCAAGCACTTACTTAAGTCTGGATCCAGCCCAAGGTGAGTAATAGCGGGTAATTTCTCGCTCTGGGCCCAAGACAAAAGCCCCAGCAGCACCCCCTGATGGTGGCCTTGCTCTATTCAATATTACTTTTTTCTCTTATATTCAAGTGCTTGGTCTCTGTTATGAGGGATCCTTATGGTGAGCCCAGGGACAGTTGTTGCCCTAACTTTGGTGAAGGGGATCCACTGACTCTTTTCACTACATGATCTTAAATGGTTGTGGATTGACAAGGCCAGTAGATTCTCTTTTAATTTCTGAGAGGGATCCCTTTCAAGCCCTGTGCACTGTTCTGTAATTTGCATTACATATTTTTGAACACAAAGCACTGAAAGTCACATAAATAACTGCAGCTGGACCAATGGAACAAGAACACAAAATATTGTGTTTTATTTTTGCACGATGCCACAAACTACAATAATTCTGTTTTCTGTCACCTTGATTATATGTGCAATTTCTCTCTTCTATCCAGTGTTGTTAAACTGGTGGCAAACACAGGCTGCTATTGCTTTTGAAATGTCAAAGTATTGTTATGAATGCCACCTCATATGAACATAAACTGCTCTTCCAAACATTTCTGTCTCTGGAAAGGTGACATTAGAAAAGCATTGGGATGGTTCTGAAACAGGATGGAAAGGGATAAACCTGCTCTGACAAAGCAGAATGAATTAAAAACATCAAGTAATATCCTCTGCACCTGTTTCCACCAGCTGCCAGTCATATTGGTTTGTTTTCCAAAAGCTGTCCACCATTAGGAAATAAAGCAGAGAGACAGTCTGTCACATGCTAGTCTACATTTGCCAGATGCAGCACTAGATTGGGAGGCAAAGGTGGCATTTAGGGAGCCGATCACATTGCCTGTCACTGTTATTGCTTTGCTCCTAAGAAGCAGAGCTTTTTTGCATAAATTAATATGAAAATGGCTAACTGTAACATTCTTCTTTGTAAAAGCTATTAAAAAAAAATAAAAATATTTTATATATTAT
>WWET01005797.1:28392-39814 GCA_011038615.1 Limnodynastes dumerilii
TTCAGATACTATAACTACACATTCCCACCTCACATACTACAACCACACATTCCCCCCCTCCTCACATACTATAACAACACATTCACCCCTTCACATACTATAACTACACATTCCCCCCCCCACATACTATAACTACACATTACCCCCCCTCACATCTTATAACCACACATTACCCCGCCCCCAATAAGTTTTTTTTAGGTTTCTTACCTGTTTAATGTCTTCCCCTCTCTTCTTACTTACCCTCCATCCTCTACGGCGCCTCTGCTTCTGAACACATTTGCCAACTCAACACCGTTATCAGCGTGACTACGTCAGCGTCACGCTGATAATGGCGCTGTGTTGCCATAGCAACACATACATAGTGCCTGGACGCAGCGGTCCGGGCACTGTGTATGTGACGATACAGTGTCCAGGAATAATACTGCTCCTGGACATTGTATTTTCTCCAGGAGAAATGGATGCTCTCCTGGGAGTCCAGGAGATCTCCCAGGATCGTGGGAGTCTCCCAGACATTCCGGGGGAGTCGGCAACCATGAGATAAAATAGATTAACGCTGGCCAACCTGTGGCTCTCCAGGTGTTCTAAAACTACTATCATGCTTTGTCAGGTATCAGCTATGCCTATGTAGGTAAAATATGCTGGGACTCGTAGTTTCGCAACACCTGGAGATTGGCCAGGCCTGAGCAAGATCTTTAAATTCCACTGCTCAGAATTACATATTTCTCAACTGTGAAATAGTGCCACTGACATCACAATGCTGGGATATCCATGTCCACCACATCTCTCAGTTGTGGGGAGCTGGGAAACAATGGGACAGTATATCAATTTCAGAAAAAATACAAATTTACAACAGCATAGATGACAAAGGGCCGTATTCAGAGCTCCGGCCGCGTATACACAATCTATGTTGCAAGAAGTAACGTAGATTACGTTACAAAATGTTTGCACATGAGCAGTAGCACATTTCTCAAAACAAAACAAAAAATGCGGCGGGAGCTCTGAATACGGCCCAAAAGGTGCATTGTACAATTTAGGTTTCAATAACCAATACCACAGAAATTTTTGCACAGAGATATTTGGTTATTTTTTTATATATATATATATTATAAGTAAAGATATTGGACCTGATCCAGAGCTGTCCTTCCACCTTATTTTTAGGTGGGACTGGGATACCACTCTGTTGTGGTGCAAAACGGAAACAAGCACAGAATGATGGACACAGAGCTACCCATGTCAATATATTCACTTTCATGTGCTCTGCACTACATTTAAATGAGAAAATAGGCTGTTTAGTGTTTCTGCAAATGTAGTAGCAGACCAGGGGGTAGATTTACTAAGCCGAAGTGCGGCCGCCCGGGCTGCGGGGGGGGGGGCCCGGCGGGGTTGGGGGGGGGGACCGGCAGGTTTTGCAGCGCTGCGGTCTCCCAATGCCTGCTGGAGAGACTACAGCAGGGGATTGATAGTGTAGCAGGTAAATCCAGGATTGACGCGTCACAAGTTCTGCCCTCTGACATCACGCTGGCTGAAAGAGGAAGGGAGGGGGAGCAGACAGCGTGGCAGGTGGAGAAGAGAGGAGAGAGAGAGCCACGTGGAGGCACAGAGGCAGGGTCATAGAAGCCAGAGACGCCCTGCAAGCAGGTAAGGTTGCTCACCAGGTGAGACCCTGATAAATATACATATTGATTTATATTTTCTTGTATCTTCCTAAGTGAGAAGTGTTCACCGGATACCTTGTATTGTACCACCTTCCATATTATTGGGTAGCATTATAATTCTGTGCTGTAGTTGCCTGGCATTTTATATCAAAGACAGTGAGCCTAGAGTTGTTGTTCCTTACCCTGCTCTACAAATAAGAGCGGAACCTGCAGACAGTGGGTCTGTGTGAATCAGGGCCTGTTTAAGCCTGTTTAGCTTAAGAGTGCAGTGTAAGAGTATTGTTTGGCAACAGTGCAGAACAGGTGAGTCGAGTGCAGAGTAAGTTGTGTGCTTCTTTTCAGGTGGAGCAGTCCACTACAGTATCCCAGAGGATACCTGCAGAACTTGGTGTGTAAAATCTTGTGCATGTGTCTGAGTTCGGGCCCCCACTGTTGGTGGGTTAGGTGCACCGACATACCTAGTAAGGTCTGTCGGGTGCATGCACAGCCCCAATCGTAGGCCAGACCATACGTGAGACCTTCCCACCTGAGAATTCTTTCTCCAGGGAAGGGCTTGGACACTTCCTCCTTGTGATCACCAGTTTAGGCCTTGTGTTCTAAATATTTCTTTTCAAGTCTTGAAGATCTGTTGACACCTCCGAGGAGGTTATGTTGCCCGATTTCCCAGGTCTGGTCCTGGATGAACACCTGCTAGTGAACCCGGCTGACAGACCAACTGGCCTTCCCCCAAGCGGAAGAAAACATTGTCCGGTCATTCGGATCTGGTCACGGCGAGTCATCCCTGCTTATAAGGTGACTATACTGATTGTAGCTGACTATCAGATTCTAGCTGATATTTTCTAGCATGCAATAAAGAGAGTGAGAACTAGAATCTTAGTGGTTGCTATGGGCAACATCTCCACTTTTCCTTTCCCACAGCTTAGTAAATCTGGCCCCGGATTTCTGTGCTTTCACCTACAATTTTAAACCATGGGCTGGTTTAAGCGTAAAACAGAGAAGCCTTTTAGCACCATATTGCTGAACATTTTACTCAGATATTATTGAAAAATATTAACATTTTAGGAGTTTAATTTTATTGTAAATAATAAAAAAAACATTTGAAACAGGCAAACTTGTATAGGCTGCTGCATTACACCAGCATCTGCCTATATGTATCCTTTTGCATGTTTTAAAGGGATGCCTGTTTTCAGTATGTCCCATCCACAGTTGAAAATGTTGGAACTCTGGATAAGGCCCACAAAGTTTGAGCAGCAGATTTGCACATCCACTTCACAAAAATTCTAAATCAGTTCCATAATGTGAAGTAGAAGGCCTGAATCAAAGTTTATGGTAATATGGTTACACTGCGCACATCAGCTGAATGTGTATTTTTCATTTTGTAACATCATTTCTCAGTGATTCGTCTCTTTCTTTAGCATCATTTTGTGGTAGTCTGTTTGTATTCCCTACAATTACAAACAAGTATAGTTAACACCCATATAAATAATGGCTTCCCACACTTTGTAATTAAGTACTTATTTTAAGCAGCATCTGGAAAAGTACTGAATAGTTTAATTGTTGCTTATTGTTTCAGTAGTGTTGGTGTTCCTAGAACTGGAAAATAATATAAATATTCTACTTTTATAGAAACAATGTAAGCTTAATATATTATGTTCAAACTGATACTATATAATTTGCTTTCTTCTTAGCATTAAAGAGATGATAACAAAATTTCTTTGTAAATACAACCTCATCAGGAAATCAACTTATATATTAAATAATGAATTCATATTTATATAAGAATATAATAAATTTGGATTGGATCTAGGATTCAGATTTTCCCCTCTTTTTGTTTCGTCTCTTTTTGCATTTTACACATGCCTGTGCATCCATACTACCCATTTGCAAAGTAGTTGGCTCTATTCATACTTCATAAAAATAATACTGATTTGAGACCGGACCCTGACTTACTACAGAAAGATAGAGGAGTTTACATTTGACATTTTTAAATTTTAAACATAAATTTTAAGACAATTTAGTTAAAAAGAATACAGTTATGTGTAGGTACCATAAGCCATAAAGAAATAAAGTGAAAGTATTGCAAGTGAAATCATTACAGAAAGTCTCTCTTTTTTTACCAAAGGCAAACAAACATACAATGTATGTTTTATAATTTGTCATTACACCTGACAAGTAAAGCACCATAAAATGTATTAGAAGGTAGGTTCGGAACATTTAGACACAATACAAATATTTCTTTATTAAATAATGTATATGTATTATAGAGTACAATTTTAAAGTGACTGAGGTGAAATTTCTCTGCTTGTCAGTATGTATACAGTCTAAATACATTATTTCTGTATTTTACATCTACTATTAAACTTATCTCTGCCCTATTAAGAAGTGGACTTACATTATAATTTCCTTCTAGTTTTTCTATTCTGTAGGCATCAAATGTAAATATCAATATGCTTAAAACATTATAACCAAAATAATCTGGTTCATAACAAAATAAATTTTGGCCTGACTATTTCATGTTATAACAAGGCTGAGAAAGATTCTAAAAAAGTTAAAAGCCATTGTAAAAATCTGTAAAAATATGATAGGGGAACCACTATCTTCTTTCTGTTCCTGGATATGCTTGTTACATAATTGCATGCTTTCACACTTTTTCTCTCATAACACGCCTACTCCAATCCTTTACACTAAATTTCTCACAGGTCTATATTTAGTGTCACCTGTGTCAGGAATTATTACTCAAATTTATATGTATGAAATAGTATCTTTACTTGTCGAATAATAGGAAAGCAAAAAGTGGACTGCACAGACTGAAAATAAGATTATAACAGCCCAAGGTGCTACTACTACTCCTAAGGACTCAACCATTATTTACAAACAGAAAAATTAAGAAGTTTAGGTGCACACTTGTTTTAAATTACTTGAGGCTAAATGCCTATATAAATAGCTAGAGGGATTAGCGTAAAAAAAAAAAATCTTATTTTATTAGTTAACATTAAAAACAGACACAATATAAAAACATAGACCATAAGAAATTTCAGCAAGATTTTCAATAATACAAACAGCAGTTACGTTATGAGCAATCATATCTCAATGGGTGCCACATAATATACATACTTATTCAGTATTAAATCATAATGTTACGGTGCTAGCAGCCTTCCACACTATCTAAAATAAATAGAGAAGCTTACCCTGGGAGATGAGATTTGCAGCCTCACGGCTGCACTTCATCCTTCCTGACCCGTTCCTCTCCCTCCCTGCACTTATGACAAGAAAGGCGTTCAGACTGCAATCAAACGGAGCTGCTGAGAAGAGTCCACCGGAATAATACAATGTTATTAACATAAACTTACACACAGTAAATATAATAGTTCAACATAGATAACAATGTGTGTGTTGGTACAATAACTTATTTTACTAAAGGTGTACATTTTACTCAGGTAGGTGTGTATGTGCTTTCGTGTGTGTGTATATAACCCCAAAATCATTACAATTCCTGTGTTGGTTGCATTGGGTCAGATTTACAGCCCCAGAAGTATTGTACATACGTCCTTAATGTATCGATAATAGCTAACACGCATGCATAGTAACTATTTTACGTAATCTACGTATCGTTTTGTTACATAGATTGTGTATATGCTGTCTCAAAGACCGCATATACGCAATCTATGTAACAAAACGATACATAGATAATGTAGAATAGTTACTACGCATGCGTATTAGCTATTATCAGTAAATTAAGGACATATGTACAATACGTCCTGGGCTGTGAATCTGGCCCATTATCTGCACCTCACATATAAAGCAGCAATATTCATGATTCCTAATATTACTCAAAGTATTATAACACCACCGCCTACAAACTAATCTACTTGCAGACAATGAGGTCAGCCATTTTAGGGCCACTTATTTATGGTGGGACTATGGCAGCCATCTTTCTTACACAATAGCATGTAACCAGCATATTACCCAATACAGTCCTTATCATGTAATTCTTACAAGTCCTCCACATGCTTCTTATGTAAATAATCTTCAACAATCACTACTATTGCTACAAAATGCTACAACATTCCACAGATACAACATAACTACTTACAGACAATTCTTACTACTAGTTCAACATTAGTAATTAGTAATTTTGCCACTATATAAATCATTGGTAAGGCCTCATCTCGAATATGCAGTTCAGTTCTGGGCACCAATCCATAAAAAATTTTGGAACTAGAAAGGGTTCAGAGAAGGGTGACAAAATCGATAAAGGGTATGGAGTCATTGAACTATGAGGAAAGGCTAGCCAGTTTAGTCATGTTTACTTTAGAAAAGAGGCTTCTAAGAGGAGATATGATTAATATATACAAAGACATCATGGGTTAATACAGAGAACTTTCAAAGGAACTTTTTACCCCAAGGACTGTACACAGGACACGGGGCACCCACCAAGGTTAGAGGAAAAGAAGTTTCACAACCAGCAAAGGAAAGGGTTCTTCACAGTAAGGGCAGTCAGGATGTGGAATTTACTGCCAGAAAAGGCAGTTAAAGAAAGGATTAGATATATTTTTAGCAGGAAAGGACATCCAGGGTTACCAGGATCACTAATTTAAATAAAGGACAGTAGTGAAGCCAGGGAGAAATGTATTTATTTACTTATTTATTTTTTATGATTGCAACAGTTTGGAGGTTGCTTCATATGGATTAACTTCAAATATAAAGATAGGGATCGCAGGAGATCAAAATAGGTTGAACTTGATGGACTGTTGTTTTTTTTACATCACTGTGCACAGACACATCTTACTTCTAGTTCATTGTCATAATAACCACTAAACCTTAAACACTATGCATATTAAACATATTTAACCATTATATTACCACAGCCCAGGTGGGCCCATGAACCAGTTTTCTTATGGTCAGAGATGGAAAGCATGTCTATTCCAGTCCAGTGTTCAGAGAAATGAGACTGAATAGTCACCCAGCTAAAGGGAGGAACACTCAAGGTGCTGGCTCCTAGCTTTTGATATATTAAACAAGCCAATTTCCTATAGAGGAATAATGAGTTATATATATCTTCTTCAAATGCCATTGTTTAAGAAAAAAAAACAGGATCTAAAATGTAGTCACTTATTACTACTTATACTGTTATTCCCCAGAACCAGAATATGGTAGTTTTTACATCAAATAGTAATAAGTAGAAGGAGAGAGGGCTGACCTAAGCTAGAGGGAGAGTAAACTCCCTGGATGTGTTTTTGTCAGCGGTGCATCTCCTCAAAGATTGGTTAGGGCGAAGCTAGGATCTCCCTCACATGTCTCTATAAAAACTGAAGCATCCTGGAGGAGGTCTTTCCTCTTCTTCTAAATTTTTCCCACCCTCCCTCCCTATGTTTTTGGATTGCTCAGATGGAGCATTGTGGTTGTGTGGTTCCTGACTGGCGTAAAGCTTTAGCAAGTTAGCAGTGATTAGGCTACTCCGAGGTGGCACCCGGTGGTGATTAAGTTGGGTAATGTCCAAATTTGAGTCTTGTCAGGTCGGGCAGGGTCCGTAGCTTGTTCCTGCCATCATTGGTCAGAGGCCAAGGCTGTTGAGACAAATTGTTGCAATTGATTTTATTTTTTCCATATTTACTGAATTACTTGGTAAGCTGTTCTGTGGCCCCCCACCAATAACATTTAAATAAAATTTTGTAGCAAAATAAATACCATTTTCCCCTCTTAGTTAGTTTAATAAGTTAATTAGTTCAATAAGCCCAAAAATTATTTAGATCTTACTAAAAGTCCCATAGAGGTGATGCAAGTGACCTCTTGATGACACTCACCTTTATAACCAACCACTAATTACCAAGAAAGTACGCAGACAACATGCTTTGGGAACTATATATTTTTATGAAGATTAACAAATTAATAAGTTATAATTAATTAAATGATCCTAATAAAGATTTCTACTATTTTAAACTAAATTTTGATGGGGGCCAAAGAAAGCAGGTTATAAACATTTTGATAACAGGTAACAATAAGTCAAAATAACATGTGCAGTCTTAACTTCACAATGAAATCAATTCAACATAGCCAACAACAGAAATGCACTCCACCAGCCTTCGGCACAACACTTCACTTAAGTGCTATGTGGGACCGTCCTTCTAGACGTGTCCACAACCTCAGGCAAACACCACCAACAATGACTATCTCAAAAGGTAGTTACCCTGTGTAACTACTTGTCATACCATGATGAATGCCATAAACATCCTACTAAATACCAAATAGAATACAAATAACCTGCTTTCCACCAAAAGCTGGCCCCTCTGACCAGCTCACAGCCACCATCAACTAACCTAACACTATTCTAAAACTGAAAACAAATCCTTGAAAAACAAATGCATACCATCATCATCTGACAAATGAACACCACCTGCTCGGTACAAGTGGACCAAGTCAAAGCGAAAAGCTACATGATGGATGACCATCCCGGCGAGGTGCAACAAAAACACCTTAACTGACCTATTTACTTTTCTGCGCACCTTATCCATGACTGCACAATTACTACAATACCTCCAACATTGACGCAGAATCATGTCTGATCAAATCCACTTTTATGTCTGGCCACCATAAGAGGGCCAGCTGTAAGTCTTCTTTAATGGCCCAGGAGAGCTCAACTGACAGAATCCGGCTCAAGTCATTGGCACCTAGATGTAAGATCACAATATCTGGGTGCCTATCCACTAACATATCCTGGACCAAACGCTCCAGAACAGCATGCCACAGTAAACCCCTTACACCATTCCAAACTATATTGTATTTAACTGGAGCTATAATACCGGCGGCAGCCACATAACAGCCAGACCAATACACAAAGGAATGGCCGGCTATCCAAACAACCCACCTCCGCGGGACCACAGCTGGAAATAGAAGGAACTGTCAGCATAGCCAGATAACATGCAATGTACATTATAATACCCTGACCTGACTAAAGGATTCAACATAGGGAGTGCCAACGGTACCGGGTGAAGGTGAAAACTCCCCAGATGACACGGGTCTTTGCTATACAGACTATGGGGAATAACTTGATGCCACAGGCCTCGGGAGGAAAAGCCCTTCACACTCCTGCACCTGGTGCAGCGGCCCAGCTACCAGGCTAATCCTGGGAACCACTCCGGTTCATGGCAGGGAGGGAGGAAAACAAAGAACAAAAATCTATACAAAAAAAACCTCATCAAAGTATCTACAAAAGGAAGCTCCGGATAAGCCTGGATCCGCGTACGATCCAAGGTCACCTTCCTGCAGTGGTTGCAGATAAGCCTTGTAAACTTGGGATTTCCAGCAGCCAATCCATTTGATGGTCTCGACTGGAAGACCTTGCGTTGCTGCCGAGGAAGCTGCTCCAATGTGAAAGGAATGAGTTCCATTATTGGCCGGATCCAATCCCATGCGTACCAGTGTTTTCTGAAAAACACCGTTCTTATGTGCTAACCATACCAGGCAGTTATGGGGCCTTTCAACAGCAAAACAGTAGCCTAACGGCACTGGACATACTCGGGTATTCAAGTGCCTGTGCAACTGAACCCAATGGCCTCTACCAGCCTGATCAGTCTTCCCTCTATGAATTCTGCAGTGAATAATGTCGGAGTGAGTAATAACACTCTTTGCAAAGAGCTCTGTGGTTGACAGAGTTTTTGCTGCTGCAACCAGCTCCCTGACATAGAAGGCAACCGCAAAAGCAATACCGAAAACAGTGCCAAACAGTAGTGTCTCATGGTCATCGCTGGCAACAGAAGCCACTGCTTCCATCAATTTCTTTAGACAATTTACTGATAATCAGGCGGGGAATCTGGAATCAAGTGGGGTTGGCCTGGTTTTAGCCCACCCTTTAAGAGCCTTCGACACAATGAAACTTTTGTGCTCGTCGCTCAATTTTGACCAGAAGGTTATTCCATCCAAGGTAGAGCTGCTATATGCTCATGTTCTTCAGCGTCTATACTCTCAGCATGAATTTATAGAGGCAGCTCTGCAAGACGCTGGCCTCCCTAACGTGACCCTACCCTCTCCAAAAATCCAGCCAGTCCTCCCAGGCAGCCTGGTACCTCCCCGATGTAGAGGGCGCTAATGACTGCAGTGCTATGTCTTCCGAGACCCACCACCTGCCAGGCAGATACAGGGCAAAGGTATACTTGACAAACTCACTTCAGGGTCAAGCTGTCTAAACCTGGGCCAATCAAACCAGGGCAGACCAAATACGGACCCCGTTGAAACCAACCAGGAATGAGTCCCAGACTCCAAGGTCCACCTTTAGTTCCTTGGATAGAGGAATCCATGTCCCGGGCTACCCACTTCTGCTGTTTTGTTCTCTAACCTGTGGCAGAATATTTTACCAAAGGGGATAACGCGGCAAGCAAAACAAAATGATCCCACAAGAAATTGTATCTTTGCAAGGGTAAGCCTCCTGGCGCTTATTGCTAAACAAATTAAATTGTGCAGGTGTTCCACTTTATCAGCCGGGAGGCAACAGAGGCAACTGTGTCTATCTCAATCCTGAGATATGACAACCTGGTTGTTGGACCCTCTGTTTTATCATGCTCAATGGGGATATCCAGGGAGTGAGAAAGTGCTTGGGTGGAGAAGAGCAGCTGCTGACATATTTCTGAGTTGGAAGGGCCCACCACAAGGAAATCATCCAAGTAGTGGGCTACTCCTGACATACCTCATCCCGCCACTATGCACCAATGGCGAAAGCTGTTAAATGCTTCGAAATATGCACAAGACACCAAGCAGCCCATTGGTAAGCATTTGTCAATATAGAATGCACCGCGACTTCAGAAACCCATAAACTGGAATAAAGAGGGGGGGAGGGGAAGGAGCTGAAAGGCTGATTTCACATCTATTTTCACTTAAGGACAATGGGCCATATTCAGAGATCCCTTTGAAAAAAGTATGCAATTATACACACTGAAGTTGCAAGGCAACACCCATGACACTCCCCTCACATAGACGGTCTAGTCTGGTCTAGTGCACCCAGCACAGCAGAGTCTATATCAGATGTCACCAGAAGTTTGGGCACGCACACGGGGTGCACGCCCCCCGATGGCATCGCCAGGACTCCCGCCGCATTGCTGGCTGTGAGTGAGCCTGGCTGGTGTCCAAGTTGCCCCGCGCCTGTCTTTCAGCAGGCCGGGCAGGGGAAACAGCAGGGTGGGAGAGGTGAGGAGCACCTTTCCCTCTGTAACCTGGGACCCAGGCACCCCCGCGACACAGCGTGCCTGGGACATAGTCCAGCTGAGAGTCACAGAGGCGGGTGGTGAGAGGCGCAGCTCTTCTGGGTCTCTGCATATTTATGGGGCCAATGTATGGAGGAATTACAATTGTGGTGAGGGGAGGGAAAAGATACAGTATGAGTGTGTATAGGAAGGGGGGGTGACAAAGGAGAGCAGCAGTAAGAGGAAGGGGAAGAGAGATAGAGAAATAGAAAGTCAAACAGCAAGAGGAATAGATTAAAGACACAGAGAGAGAAAATAATATAAGGCAGAAACTAAATTATAAAACTTATCTTTGCAGCCTGAAGAAGTGCCACAAGGGATGACAGGACCAGCACAAATCAAAGAAGAAAGAGGATGACACAAGGCCCTCTATGCCTTAAGAAAACTTTGCAGGTTTCCACTCCACCTCTAGGCCCATCCACACACAGGGGGCCTCATTTACAAAGCTTGATTTTTTTTTTAATTGTGTGAAATCGCGTGATTTAAGCCTCTGAAGTCACATTGCGGTATTCAGAAAGGCTCAAATCGTGTGAT
>WWET01005797.1:59575-74610 GCA_011038615.1 Limnodynastes dumerilii
CGCTTTCCAAACCCTACCTTAACTTTTGCCAATGTAACCGCAGTGATCCGCACACGTACGTATGGGCAACACGTATTTACGCAGCTAAGCACACCCATACTGTACACTTTAAATACAAACCCCCGCCTAGTTAACGTATTTCAGACGTATTTTGGACTCACGTAAAATTGGCACGCCCACACGTAAGTATTCACATACATGAATGGCCCATACGTTCAAAATTACACTACGTTACCAAGCGTATTTTCTATGGTGCACATGCGCAGTACTTACCAAAAGGCGATTTTACGTCTCCGCCACGTGTAAATTTGTTCACAAGCGTTATTCTGGATCTGGCCCATTATCGTAGTGACTGCTATACCATATAGGCCACCATACACTATAGACTGCATCGTTTCGACCACTGTACAATAAATTCAACATTCTTGTAACTACAATGCAGTTAAAAAAGGCCTTAAAAACAGAAAACATTTGTAACCATAATACAATATAAGCACAGCCTTGTAAGCACTTAGTTATCCAATTTGTGTTTGTGTACAGTGTATATAATCATCCAATCTCTCCCCCTTATGTGTCTCAAGTCCCCAAATATTCCCCATCATGTCTCTGCAGTCCCTCAGTATCCCCATCATGTGTCTCAAGCCTCCCCCCCAGTATCCCCATCATGTCTTCCAGCCTCCCCAGTATTCCCACCATGCCTTCCCGCGCCCCCCCCCAGTATCTCCATCATGTCTCTGATGCCCTCCCCCCAGGAGTCCCCATCAAGTCTCTGCAGCCCCCCGGTATTCACATCATGTCTCTCCAGCCATCCCCCCAGTATTCTCCATCATATCTCTGCAGCCCCCCAGCATCCCCATCATGTTTCTGCAGCCCCTCAGTATCCCTATCATGTCTCTTCAGGGCCCCTTCAGTATCACCATCTTGTCTCTGATGCCCTCCAGTATCCCCATCATATCTCTAAAGCCCCTCCAGTATCTCCATCAAGTGTCTCAAGTCTCCCAGTATCCCCATCATGTCTCTACAGCTCCCCAGCATCCCCTTCATGTTTCTGCAGCCCCTCAGTATTCTCATCAAATGTCTCCTGCCTCCTCAGTATTCCCCATTATATGCCTCCAGCCCCCCCTCAGTATTCCCCATTATGTGCCTCCAGCACCCCTCATTATTCCTCATCATGTTTCTCCAGGACCCCTCAGTGTTCCTCATCATGTTTCTCCAGCCCCCCTCAGTATTCCCCATCATGTGCCTCCAGCCTCCAGTAGCCCCCATCATGTGCCTCCAGTTACACAATAGCTCCCATTGTCCGGCGCATGCGCAGATCGGCTGAAAAGCCGATCTTACGCCCGCCGTCCTAGCGACGGCGGGCGTAGGTCTGGATCAGGCCCACTGTGTGTAGAGGAAGTTCTTCTAATAGTGTGATTAGTCATAGCTTGTTGCCGGGCTGAAGATTTCTCCCAGTGCGATGACTCATAGCTGCAGCTGTTCCACTGATACAGTCAGTGGAGATAAAACTACATGTGGATTGCAAGGAACCCCTCTGAAGCTGAGGCCCGTCACAGCTGTCCCCCTTGCCTCCCCCTGTCGCCGGGCCTGGCTGTGCCACTGCATGCCAGATATAATTGGGACAAGGGGAATTGGTTAGGGCAGCATCTGGGGCTAGCTGGTGGAAACAGGTCCACTAATCCATTGTCGAAACCTGGGAGGTGCTGTGCCTTGAAGTAGATGTTAAATTGCAGACCAGATGTCTAAGTAATTACCATGGATGGGGGGTATGTGCGCTCGGCTGATTGATCGCTTTGGATGATGCCCAGGTTGTCGGACATGAAAATGACCATCCTGTCCTTAAGGCGTTTACCCCAAAGTTCAATGGCTACAACAATTGGAAAAAATTCTCTGTGCAACAAGTTATATTTGAGTCCAGCTGTCAGGCTCCGTAGCACACAAATTGCCATTGAGATAAGGCAATGAAACCTTTGCCCCCAGCAACATCCATTTGAAGGCGCAATTCAGTGTTGGCGGGGAGCCGGTAGGACCTTGATGCTGGAGAAAATTACTCCAGATATCCAGGTCAGCCCTCTTGGCAGGAGAGACCTCAATGGGGCATGCGGACTAGTACGGCCTGCCATGGTCTTCTCTATTCTATGGCAGAAAACAATGCCCATGGGAATGAATCTACAGGCAAAATGGAGAGAGCCCAGCAATGACTACATGAGTCGTAGGGGGACATGGTGAACCTGAAGAATAGAATCAATGGACAGGCACAATCGTCCTCAGGAAGCATACACAGGCCAGCTGCTGTGTCTATCTCAATGCCTAAATAGAAGAAGCAAGGCATTGGCCCCTCAGTCTTCTTTCTACAACAGGGACCCACAGAGAGTGAAAAAGTGCACGGATTGCAAAGAACCTTGCACTGCATTTGTCTAAAGTGCCGTGCCCTAAAAAGTCATCCAGATAATGTATCAACCCGGGGTGTTATTACTCAAAATTGTCCGGGGGCTTTTTTGGCAACTACTACTATGGGAAAACCACCAGATGGGGAATGGGCGGGAGCTCAAAGGGCCCTGCCATCCTCCCTGCAGACAGTTCCTTGTCAAATTTTTCCCTGAGTTCAGAGGGAAATTGAGACATAGGCTTTAAGTTACGGAAAGGTTTTGTAAAAGGACCCTTGATACCTCAATCAGCTTCTGGAGGCAGTAACCAACAGATAAACCACAAAGCAAGAATTCTAGCCTGCGCTTGTCCAGACAGCTGCCTACCAGCTAAGGGCTGCAACGTCAATAGGGAGTTTGTCTTATTTAGGCCCAAATTCAGGGCAAGAAGAGGCTGAGATTTGGGACACACATTGCTTAAAAAAAAGTCTCCAGAGAGAAATGAAACATTTAAGCGAGGAATTATTGAGCACTGAAGCACCTTAATCTTCCTCCCGACTCTTTTAGATTTACAGCCTTGGCTGGACATTTGATATCAGTATGTGCATGGCAATTGAAATGGTACACTGATATTGGGCCTGATTCAGACTTAAGAAAGAGCTTAAAATAAGAGAGGAAAGTCACTCCTGGGCTAAACCATGCAGATTTCAGGTGGAGTCAAGTTAATTGTATTCTTTGCATGCAGGGATATATCTTTGAATTGCTTACTGCACACAGATACTGACCAGCTTTACTATTACACTGTTATTTAGACTTTGGCTGGGAAACATCACCTCTCCTTGGACTAGGAAACGCCACCTCTAACTCTTACCGTTATACTGCAACAGATGAAATGACTCCCCCTGCAATCAACATGGTTTAGCCCAGGAGTGACTTTCCTCTCTTAATTTAAGCACTTTCTTAATTCTGAATCAGGTCCATTGTGCTGTGTATAAGTGAACTATCACAAGTTTATATCGGGACTTTTTCGGCAGCAGGTGGACTGACCATCAAGTCCCCTTTTATGGTATTAGCTGAATGTGGATTCTATTGCCGGGCTTTACTTCACTATTGGCCATGATGTTCTGACCTGTATGAACTTCTCAAGCGGGACTCTCTCGGCAGCGAGTGGATTAACCACGTCACCCGCCATGATCTTAGGTATATGTGGATACAACTATTGGGTTTTGAACTATTACTGGCTGAAGTGATTTTACATTCTCAAGCAGCTTATTGATTTCTTCTTTGCCATTGCACTTTTTTTTGATTGTGTGATTACCGCTGCAATGGATGCAGACATGATGATAGGGGCACTTTTTTCTTAAGACCTTATAAGATTGGCAATCAAAAGACTAACACTTCCCGCTCGCAACTAAGGCTTGACCTTGTCTTCGCGGGAACTGTGTCCCTGGGTTGTTGACCAAAAAGGTCTCCTAGCTCTCATTAAGGACTGAATGAAGTAACAGGTACCATAACACACGGTAAAAGTGTGGATAAGCTGCTCATTGAATGATATAGAGGAAATTGTATGCCAGTCTTGTGTCAGCTTATGTCTGTATGTCTGTTTGGTGAGGTTGGAATGTTATCAGTAAATGATAACTAATGACTAAACAAGAACAAAGATATTACATTTTTATAAACAGTTTTGGTTGTAATTACTGCAAAGGTGTTGTTTTTTGGCATTTTGAGTCTATTGTTAAACAATATCATGGTAATATCACGGTAAAGCATTTCCAGAGGATAGCAGTATAATTGGTCAAAATCAGCATTTTAATTTGTTTTGCCCTAATACTAAAACAATAAACCAGTTACCATTATTGACAGTCAGAGGAAGTCTTGGGAAAAATAGACCAGGAGACGCAGGAATTTGTTTGACTTTGATTTCCAAAGGTGGACAATAAAAGTTAAAGTCTATAGGCCTGATCCAGACCTACGATGTAGCGCTGAGCGTACTAACGCTCAGCGTTACATCGTGGGACTCCCCCTGACACTCCCTCAGCCCCATCGTATTTACACTCCCTTACGCCGGCTAAAGGCTAACCTAACTGTAAGGGAGTGTAAATACACTGGAACGGCAGTGTTAGTACGATAATGCCGCCATCCCAGCCTCATTACCCCCCCCCCACCTACCTGCACTAACCTCAGAGTAGTAACGCTGGGGGACGCCCCCTCCAGCGATACTACGCTGAAACTACGGAAGCCCGAGCCATGATCGAGCGTTTCCATAGCAACGCCAGGCAACATCTACCCGGCGCATGCGCAGATCGGCTTTTAAGCCGATCTTACGCTGCTGGCTGGCGTTTTTAATGCCAGCCAGCGTAGGTCTGTATCAGCCTATTATACATAGAGTAGAATATTTATATTCAGTATAATGGGGGTTGGTGAAAGTAAGAGTGAGTCGCTCTCACCTAAGGATATTGTCCAGTCTAAGGAGGCTAAGAAAGCCACTAAGGGAATGCAAAAAGTGTTCAAAAGGGCAGGCTTCCCTCCCGAGGGGGTATTAGATTTAAACAAATGGAAAGATTTCAGGACAAAACATACAAGGTGGATTGTTAAAAATGGGCTTGAGGATAAAGTGTATACATGGTTAAGTGTGAGTGAAACTCTGGAGGAAAAGGCAAGGAAACAAAGAGATTTGATACATGATGAGTCAACATTCATGATGCCAACAGCACCACACACACAACCACAACAAGTACCACCAGAATATGATAAGGCAGTAGGTGGTCAGGTGGATGATCAAGCAACAGGATCACAGCAAGGAGCAGCATTGATCATGCTTTCCCCCACACATAGTGCTCAGATTTCAGGTCTCATAAAGACAAACAAACCAGAACAAATTACCACAGCATATAAGCTAGAGAAATTCAATTACAAAGGGAAAGTTCCAACCCAGCAAATGAGGCCAGAAGATTGGAAAGAATCAGAGGGTAATTTTACCCCAGAAAGAAGGTGTGATTCATGCGGATGTTGTGTGGATGAAGGATGGTGGTACTGCTATTCATGTAAAAGTTATGTGGATCCAGAACAACCTTCCTGTTCAGAGGAAGCAGAATTGAATAAATGTAACCCCATGGGTAGAAGATACAAAAAACTTAAGAAATGAATTAATTAATTAAACATTTTGAAGACACAAATAAGTCCGGCCCAAAGGATACTGCACCCAGTACTATACACAAGGAATTAGGAACCAAACCACGCATACACTATACAGACACCAATGAGGAAGGTACCTTCATAGAGGCTTACCCAATAAGAACTCAATGTTATCCCAACCCCACCTTTGATCCAACTGTCGATATAGATGAACAAAACCCAAGATTTGTATACGCAGATACAAACCACCCATGTTAGCAAAACAGACTTACAAGGTATCATGTAAGACGCCCCTGACCCATACAAGACAGTCATTCAGAATGTATGGACACCATATTGGGTAGATTTTTACCAGATATTTAAGGCTTCTATATTGCCAGGGGATCTAGCTCTGTTTCTGAATGTACCAGCAAATACAGACACAGGACCCTACTGTCTCCCCATCAGTGCACTGCCAGTGGAGGGCACAGACAGGAAGACAAAGGACAGTGGAAATCAATTCCTGGCCAGACACCAGATGGTGTTGGATGAAGAAGGAATCTTCTCCCACAGCACCTGATGTGACTCAAAGACAAGACCCGGTAAGGACCTATCTTGATAAGCTTACTAGCTCTCTTACAGATGAAGGCATCGATTTAGAAAGCAGTATGGGCAAAAGATTGCTGAAAACGAAACTCCTGGACAGGTTAAGGAAGGAGGTAAACAACTGCTTATTTCATGACCTGAAGGCAGAACCTGAAGCTATTATGCAAGTGCTAGAAGGTATTGAAAACAGAGAATGTGAAAAGGCAGAAATAAGCAAGCAATGGCCGATACAGATACATGTGGTTCAACAACCCAATGGGAATTGGACCCACAAGGAGGGAAAGGCCAATCAAGGAGCTCCAACAAAGATACAAAATCCAAGGTCAGGTAAATGCTTTTTCTGTAACCAGGAAGGACACATGAAACGTGATTGCCAGAAATATAAAGACTGGCTACGGAGGAAAGACAACAGGGTTGGAACCCAGGCATGAAAGAAGGGCACCACCATATACTCCCAGAACTGGTAAGAAACCTGACAATATGATACCTATTAACTTACCTACAGGAAAAGTTATACACTATCTCATTGATACGGGGGCAAGGGAGGAAGATGTTCCACCAACCTTCACCACTCGGCAACAAGTCCCCACAACAGGCCTTACCGGATAGCCCATCATTCTCAAAAGAAGTTAAACGGTAAGATAAGCCCACTCCAGTACCTACTAAGTTCTTTGTTTATTCTACTTTTCCAGTAAATCTGTTGGGGGCAGACATACTCCAGCTTATGCAAGCAAATATAAAGTAAACGGGTACAAAGATTGTATATACTAACCAATTGCCTGAACAAGTGAAGAGTCAGGTTCAGGTCACTGTACAACTTTACTTATGATCCCAGAATTAAGAAGACAAGGCTGCAACTAGAAGTTCCCTCCAAGTTGTGGGCCAGGGGAAAAACAGATGTTGGACTTTTAAAAGTGAATCCAGCATCACTGACACTTAAACCAGGTACAATTCCCACCAAACAGTATCCTCTTACCAAGGAACAAAAGGCAGTTATCCATCTGCAGATCCAGGACTATGAGGAAAATCACATCATACGGAAATGTAAGTCACCATTCAACACGCCTCTATTTCTTGTAAAGAAGAAGACGAAAAGTGATGGACAGGTTACGTACCGGCTGGGGCATGATCTTAGAGAAATAAATAAAAGACTAATCATACCTACTCCACTTGTTCCAAACCCTCACACTCTGCTAAATTACATCAAACATACATCTGCATGGTTTACTGTTATTGATTTGGCAAATGCATTATTTTCTGTACCCATAACAGAAGAATCCCAGCTACTATTGGCATTTACTTATGAGGAACAACAATATTGCTGGACCATACTACCACAAGGTGGGGCTACAAGTCCCTCTGAATTTTTCAAAGCTATGTAAACTATCCTGAAGAAATCCCGGAGGAAATACAAGTCTTGCAGTATGTGGACGATTTTCTTCTGGCCACTGCAGACTTTGACCACTTGAAACCATACATCTACTCAAGTTCCTAGCCGAAGAAGACTGCAGAGCTGAGACTCAGCTGAGACAAGGAAAACATCACCTGACAACAGCCAGGATGGATGGCATCAGGTATGCTAAAGAACCTACTACTATTCGGGACATACAAGCTTTTCTTGGACTTGTTAGCTATGTCAGAGACTGGGTTTTGGGTGCCTCCCTCCTCATGCAACCCTTGTATGATGCTACAAAAAAGATGCGGAACATACCCGAGAAGCCAAGAAAAACCGCAGAGAAGCCATTCAACTCTTAAAGAAAGCTGTATTTGAAGCACCAGCATTGGGACTACCAGACTATGACAAGCCCTTTACACTATTCTGTCATGAGCACAGAGGACACACTCTAGGGGTACTCATACAAGAACATGGAGGTAAGCAAAGACCAACTGCTTACTACTCAACAGGATTGGACTCTGTCATCATGGGATCCGCTACGTGTGTGCGTTCAGTAGTAGTGGCAGCAATTCTGAAGGACATGTGCACAAACATCATATTGGATTACCCACTGACCATACAAGTTCCACATGCTGTAACAGAAATCCTGCATCAGGCAAGTACAAAACATCTCTCAGCAGCCAGACTAACTAAGTATGAAGTAGCACTCCTCAGTTCTTCCAATGTGACTATGAAGCAAAGCACAGTACTCAACCATACAACACTCCTGCAATATGTGTGTGAATCTGATGATTCAAAAGTAGGGAGAGACGATCCAGGCAAAAATTTTACTGGAAAATGGGGAAAATACAATTGTTTTTTAATGTAAATAAATAAATAAATATAGTTTTACAAATCAGTATAATAATTTATTAACACTAGCTATGCTATGTGGATGTATACTTGCACCTGTTTACTATCACTAGCATAAAGTGCATGTACACAGAGAAATGTCTGCAACAGATGAGGCATTGGACCAGCATATGGAGGCATTGGACCAGCCAGCAGCACACTGCATATTATTGTCAGGCATCATTGGGAGCTGCGCTGTAGGATAGCAGGTGCATGTGGGCGTGGCCTCTCTTACGTCACTCGCTGCCTCTTTACCGCAATGCTGGTGTGTTGCTGGAGGTGAGCTGGAGTAGTGGTGATGACCATTTCCTGTATCATCCACATGAGTCGTCCCTATCCGCACTGTGCCACACAGACAAGGTGATATCACCAGCAGTGTTCTAGGGAAGGCCTCAATCGCGCCTCCCTTGGATCCTCCACTGTTGTGATGGCCATTTGAGGAGGAAGAAGTGAAGGAAAAGAACATAAAGAACAGGGGGAGATGTGTTGTGTGATGTGTAAAAAATACTTACTGACAGCGGTTACAGTCTCCTGTGCAGGTTCAGACGACGTGGAGGGTATTTTGGCTACTGGTGGTTGCCAGGGACCTGGAGTCGGAAGTTCGGATGGCATTATGGTGGTCGCTGCTATGTACTGCTTCTTATTCACAGCTTTCCTGCTGCCCTGGTCGAGTTGAGCCTGAGAAGACCACTGTGGGATTAACCAGGGTAGAGGGGCAGGGAAGAGAGACACACCCTGAGTTGTGATAGTAACAGATGGGAAACATGTCCTGTGGCTTCTAGACCTAAAAGATCTGGAATGAGAGTGACACCGTTTGCGGGCTCCAGTGTGGTAAACCATGCCCATGACGATGCCTACTCTGATTGGACTAAGATTAGAGTAGTACGCGGCCTGGCGTTCTGGAAGATCATGGTGCTTGGATGCATTAGATGCATGAGATTAATAGCATAAAGTTTATCATACCTGCTGTGACTAGTGTGCCCCACACTCTCTTTCCTCCCTGTAACCTGGGAATCCTTATCCTGCAGTTGTATCCTGCAATTAAGGGAAGGTCTCAAGCGTGACCTGCGGTAATAGGTTTTCTTAACCCTATAAGAAGATGGTTGGGTGTCACTCCGTCTGTCTGGGGAGATTGTCTGTGGTGTGTCTCTGCGCTTACTTTTAACAGGTGACCCTCGTGGGTGAGATGGAGGCCTGTCAATACAGCTGGACAGGTCCCCACCGCTATGGCTAAAGAGGCTCAGTGAGGCAGAAGATTCCCCTCTGCACCTCAGAAGTGTCACTGATATAATCCTGGGATCAGGGGGATGTTGGAGGGGTACTGGCAGGGCTTTCCATTGTGCGCACCGACACAATGGAAAGCTCACCATGAGCATCCATTGTGCGCACCGACCTGCCCCTCCTCAGGTGTTGCAGCGACACTGCAGCAAAAGAAGTGGCAGTGAGGACCTTCTTGCAAGCCATGAAGGTAAGGAGGAAAATTTTAATGTGGAGCAAGTGAGAGCGAGGAAAAAAAGGCAGTGAACAGAAGGGGAGGCAGAGGTATAAAGGGGAGCACAGAGAAAGAAAATATAACAATATGAGAGGAGCCACTTATCTGAGCACTGGAAAAGGCTACAGAGAAAGAGACCTTCCCTCAGAAGTCCTGACTTATAGGGGAGGAGAAGGGGCCAACTGCTTATACAGCCCCCTGCACACATAGACTGATATTTAAGGTTGGATGTGCTCAGTGAGGCCCCAACCAGGCATTTTAACTACACTTGGGGCCAGTTTTACTAAGCTGCGGGTTTGGAAAAGTGGAGATGTTGCCTGCAGCAACCTATCAAATTTTAGCTCTCACTTTCCTATTACATACTAGAGAATATAAGCTAGAATCTGATTGGTTGCTATGGGCAACATCTCAACTTTTCCATACCTGCAGCTTAGTAAATCTGGCCCTTTGACTTAATCAGCACGTGTTTCGTATTTTGCTTTTCTTGTGAATCACAGATCACATAATTATGTTTTGTGTGCTGGGCTTCTGACTAAGAGAGCCATGGCAGAGCCTTTATCCGATACCAGGAAAAGTGATCCTCCAAATCACTTTTGTTTACCCAAGTACCTAAATGAAACTTTTAAATCCAGGGGTGACACTACCATTGGTGCAACAGGTGCAATGGCACTAGGGCCCATGCTGATATAAGGGCCTACAGTCATCATCGCTGCACCACCAAAGCTCTCCACCGGGTTACCTGGGATTTTATCAGGACCAAATCATATTTTTTGCACTTGGCCCCACAACTCGCTAGTTCCGCCTCTGCTTAAACCCAAATTCAAACTAAATTAAGATACCTTCACCCAGTTTACCCTAAATCTCTTTCCACTACCCATTTCAAACTAAATTAATCCCTATCCCCCCAGTTCACCTGAAATAACACATACAACTTATATGCCAAGCCTGAGAAATGTTTAAGGTCCCCAGAGTGATTTACATGAGCTGCATTATCACCCCTGAAAGATTTTCAATGGATCACGAGAATTTAAAAGTTATATTAAAAAAGCACTGGCCACTAACAGGTTAAGGTTATAAAATGCTTCTTGGGGTTTGGTAATTGGCCAAAGAAGGCAGCAAAGGCATTTGGAACTTTAAAAAAGGGCTTTTATCTCTACTCCAATACTATGACATCCCAGTCTTGATCTTCCATTCTTAGTGGAGGATGATGCCTTAGTATGCAGGGGTCGGAGCAGTCCTATTGCAGGAAGATCCCACAGCAAGTAGATACATCCACGTGGAAGAAATATGATGTTGGCAATTGAGAGCTTCTTTCAAGATAGCTTAAATGGAGACACTGGTTGGAGGAGGCACGGAATGTAATTATGGTTCTTACGGATCATAGAAACCTAGCATACGTAGAATAAGCCAAGAGCCTGACCCCCAGACAGGCCTGATGGGCTTTATTATTTACAAGATATAAATTTGACATCACGGATACTCTGGGCCTGATCCAGACCTACGACCGCAAGCGATCGTACGCCGGTCGGGAGCGTAAAAACGGGAGAAAAAACGCACTGCGCATGTGCAGTATGACAACTTCCGGTCGTCCGAAGGACATGCGACGGCGGGCGTTATTCAGGATCAGGCCCTTCTGTCACAATCATTCCTACATTCATCCTTTATATAACATTCCATCTACCACCATCATTGCAGGCTTCACACTAATTGCCTTATAGGTTATTACAAGCACAAGACCAGGCACCCAAACAAAAGCCCTGGTTGCCCACAGACATCACGTGAGATCAAGGTTCCCAATTTGTAGCCAGATTCTGGAGGGCTTGTGTGAGTTACTTCGGAAAGGTTAGTCTTTATTCCAGTTTCCACACACAAATGAAAAAGCAACAGCAGTAAAGAAAGGAAATGGGTTCAAGCAAGAAATATTCACACTAAGAAACTACTTAGTTTAACAAAATATTCCACAGGAAGCAAGGTCCTAGGGGTATCTTAATCCCTTCTTCTGTTGCATACCATCACTGACTAGTGTATGCACATTTTCCATCTTGTGTCTATACTCTTGTATGTGTCCCTCAAGTTCCACCTTGCAACATTAATACACCCCCACTTTAGGTGACTGGCATCATCCTTCCCTGGTTTTCCCTTGGGGAGGATCCTGTATTCACCCCTGTTCTCCAGTTTCCCAGCTCAACGTGTGTGCCAGTATTTATCAGTCTCCAGTTTTCAATGAGAGTGCACCAATGGGCCGTAACCTGCTGGGTGTTAGCTGCACAAATTTGTCCTCCCCATTAGAGGCCAGTGAATAGACCTAGCTTCAGAACTGACACCTTGGTTAGTGTTCCTGTGTAACTGTAACCATGTGTTTGCCTGCTCCTTATTTCTAATGTCCTGATTTTTGTTGATTTACTGTGTGTACGCGGTTCTCTGTTTTTCTAGTTGTGTAGTCCCTGAGCCAGTCCTTGTTGCTAACTTGTCCTCCATCCTGCTTTCTCCTTTTTTGAGAGTGTGTTCTCCTACTGGATTGCGTGTGGTGGGTGTGCCCTTGTTTTTGTCTCATATCCTTTGGGTATTTTCTAGCCTTTGTCATCTGGCTAGTCTGTGCACTTGTTAGGAGAATGCTCACCAGGGTGTGGAGTCTAACCAGAGCCTGGTATTCACTTGAGCCCCTTATGGTGGGGACAGTCTGGGCCGCAGAACACTGACAGGTAGCGGTCCCCGATGGACACCTCCAATGAGTATAGATAAGAACACAGTGACTCACAGAGAGAAAAACCCAGTGAAACAAGACACCTCAACAAGAGACAGACAGTGATACAAACAAGGGCTTACACTGACACAGATTTTACCAAAAACAAACACAAGCAGACTGAGTCAAGGACTGAGTCAACAGGGCAAGGGAAGAAACACAACAGAGACAAAGAGCAAAACCAGGAATAGGCACTAAACAGTCAAAAGAAGCAAGGCAAGGAGAAGAGGTAAGTAAGAGAGAAAAACAGAAGAACGGGACAGCAGACACTATAATTGGCGGGGCTGGCATGCACCCACCGGTCTATTTACAGGGAGGTTGGCCAAGCAGGAGGCAAACACTGGACCAGCCCCCTGACCTGACAGGAGAGCATCCAGGCTGCTATATGACAGCCCGGACCAGTGAAGGCGTGCCAAATCGTGAGAGAGAGAAGGCGTTCTAGCTGCCTAACAGCCAGAACACCTGACCAGGTTGGCCAATAGGAGTTGGGCATGCTAGACTAGAAAAACCAATGTGTAACTACAAGGAACAAAAGTAAGGTCCGGCGCTCTATACAAACATTATATAACACTATGTGTCAGCACATACATAAAAAAGAAGTTTAGTTCATAATGTAGCTATATTGGCTTTATTGCCCAGCATAAAGGCACTTCCTGTAGGTGAGTCCCTATCTGTTTGCTATATGTGTACTCAAGAGGTCTGTATTAAGACACTCCTGCCATTTGAAAAGTGTGCAGCGAGAGAGAGGGGTCAGGCTCCCAATGTAAACTAACAGTAACAAAAAAACACACAAGGTTACGCTTCAATTGAAATATATGAAATGTGTGCAAGAGTATATATAAATGAAAACGTGCAGCCAAGTGACCACATGCATAACTACAAGGAACAAAAGACAACTTAATTCAACTTAACCTAAAAGTGAATAAGGATTAAGAAAGGGTCATCAGCTAAAAGTACGCAGGGCAAGCTTGGGCTCTATTTAATTTAAAAGTGGATAAATTAATGGCAATTAACAATCAAAGACAACATAGTAATAGTTCCAGGGGATGTGGGATATTTGAATTAAATACATTTAATTAATATCTTGAAATACTATATTTTAAAAGCCCTCAATATTATAACCTATAGTATTTTTTATGAATACTACAATGTTGGGGTAGCCAGGTGAAAGAATGTGTAATATCTAAAAAAAATTGTGTCTGTTTGGTTAATTTTTTAATATATTGTAATACTATACTCTACAATATACCACCTCTGCAAGTCTGCATTGTGCAATAAAGGTCATACTCTTGGAATGATTACATCATTTTATTACCAACAAAATGAGGAAGTGTTTCAAATGAATTTGGAAACACTGTGCTAAGGTAATTTCCTTGTGTCTCTTGCTTAGTTATTATTCATAAAAAAAATTGGTAGCATTAAATGTATCATTACTTCCAGACTTATTAAGTATGAATGTAATAATGCATTTTGGTGATGCCTGAAATATATTTAATATTTAGGATGTTTTCAGCTTTGAAATATGGTGATATGCTTGGGGATTGGGATAACGGGTAATTACAATGAGTAGAATAGTGAATCAGCAACTTTGGAGTTTCTGTGTTTCTAATCACCTCAGTAATCTGCAGCGGTGAATTAATCCATCATGCTGGGCTAAAATAAAATACAAATAATAAAATATAGATTTGTAAACAAAATGAGACTGCAAGTATTATTCACATCATCATAGAACTTGTTGTTAAACTATTATTATTGGACCAGATCCAGACTCCCGCAAAAGGGGCATTTTCCACTCACTTAGGGAGGAGTACACCCCCTTTTTCCCAATGTACTTGCACACTCAACACAATTCCATCATGGAACTGGATGCAACAGATTTAGAACTCTGTAATGTAATGCCTACCATTAGTGGGGCGGGACATGGTGAGAAGCGTACATGACATATGCATGGTTGAAGGGAGGGAGGTTTGTAGACTGTACAGTAAGGTTCTTGGTGAAGCCCTTACATGAAAGCTTAATTTCATTTAGTATGGAACTATCATAAATAAAAAAGATAAAATAAAAAAAGACTATTTTATTTACTTTGTTCACTGCAATTTAGCATTGATCTGGGCATCACTCCAGTCAACTCTTTCAGCATATTTGAAATTCAACCCTATAGTGGCTTACTTGGCTTCAAAAGTCATAGTGTTAGAGTCAGGGCCGGCGCGACCCGCTCCGCGGGGGGATGCGGTGCATCCCGGCGCCATGCTGCATAGGCGCCGGACATCCCCCCGCACCACGATATACAGATTGGCAGCGTTCATACGGTTTCCTGTATGAACGCCGCCAATCTGTATAGCAGGGAGCGGGGGAATGTCCGGCGCCTATCCAGCATGGCGCCGGGATGCACCGCATCCCCCCGCGGAGCGGGTCGCGCCGGCCCTG